>DWMP01000194.1:0-10877 GCA_018245295.1 Agara epimachia | reverse complement strand
CAATCTTAAAATATCTTGAAGCTTTGGGATGTTTGAGTTACAGCTGTAACATCACTAGCAATGTTATCACATTTCTGACCTCCGAAGAACGGATTCAACCTTACTTGCCACAACATTGATATATAATTAATCGATGTCTATTTAATATCATGAATCATGATGAATGAGGAGAACACTTAGCGATTATACTAGTGATGTGATTATGTTTTCAAGGTTTTCATGTATGCAATTTAACTAAAGACATTGTTAAAGTCAGCTCCTAGGGAGCATGTGTACAGTGTGCACAATGTCAATGCAATAGTTGTTGCTACTTCATAATTTCCTTGGCACACTGTTGTCATTACCAAAACTATACATCTGAACATTACTGAACTTTTGAGATTACTAATTGCCCGAAGGTCTTATCCCTTCCCTGTCTTTTATAAGCAGAATTTGGATAACATGCAGATGGGTCACTTGTTGGTAAATTGGTCATTGTCACTTATGCGCATTAACAACAATAGAAGACTCTTCCAAAGCATTGTCAACATTGAATTTGCGCTCATTTTGCGTCCTTTCTAAAGAGCTCAATGTGATAGCGCTAATAGAATACCTAAAAGTGAATCATGTGCATATTTACCATGAGTTGATAAGATGAGCTAATGTACAAACAATTGAAGCCCCTTATCAATACATTTGATGTGGATGGAACCACTTAAAGCTGTGCAAGTTTATTAGATTTTGATGCTAATAATGTTGACTCATTTTTATAATATATTACTACTATATAACAACTAAATTTGGATTTTTGCACATTCCTAGTATGTGCTACCAAGGATATTATAAACAGTGGGAAACATAAAACAGACCAGATTTCGATTATATCCCTTAATCACAATCTAATAAAATGCAAAATTGGCTGGCTGTGGCTTTTATTAACGTCTACATTAGGCTATGACATAGGGGTGAGGCGTGGGAATAGCTGCTATGGCGGCTGGGCTTTAATTGGCGGGAAACCGGCTGACGTCACATCCGTTTATTATGTTTGATGTTGTATCCAAAAGATTTTATAAGCTGAGCATTGGATTAACATTAAAATACACGATATTTCTAAGCTTTAATGTTCAGCAATTGAATTGTAATCTATTCAAGATAATCTCAATGGATGGATAATGTAGATAATGGTTTGGGATGTTAATTAGCATACATAGTTATTTATATTAGCACAGCTATACAAATATGCATATTAATGTCCCATCTATTGGACATTAAACGTAACATCAGATTGATATGGGTAGTTATAGAGTGCTAAGGCTGGTATCAGACTGGTATAATTCAACTGTTATGTAGGTAGTTTACTAGATCTGTACCTAACACTCCACACTCACCATATATATTATTTGTTAATGATAACTTGTGGTTTTTGTTATAGCTTAGGTAAAATACCATTGTTATAGCTTATATCTATGTAAACATTGATTATACATTAGTAATTGTTTGGTCTATAACGATGATAAGGTGTTTTGGTTGTGTATTATGTAATCATTGTCATATTAGTAATTAATTATGTATGAAATTATTATACTTAATAACAAAATTTCTGAACGTAAGTATGCTATTTTATAGTACATAGCAGGTGGTTGATTGGCAGGAAAAAATTGCGATTTCAATATTTTTTTTGGGTTTGATTGGAAAATGGTGGAAACGGGCATATATTTGTAAGCACTATTTTTGCTTTATCTTTGCCTATGCCGTTAATAAAATTTATGTAAGTTATACCATATTGGGTTAAATTCCGTTATGATAATTTAATTTTAAGCTGCACTATTTTGTTTAGTACGAATTTATTTATCGCTCTCACCACCTTTTCGAAGTAGTCTGCGCTATTTTGGCAAGAACATTTACAGCGCGTAATAAAGTCGGTCAGTAAGAAAATGGAGTTTCATCTATCAATAATGATATACACATATGTATGTTCACATTGTATCGTGAGGAAAATAGTCTCATTGTTTTCCTAGTCAACATAGAACATGAAATAGTTAATGATGTTTTTACATTTACATTATGTTTATTTATCATACAGGTAGTAAAAGAATCTTAACAAAGAGTTTCCTAAAAGGGTTTATGAACTTTCTGTGGACCTAGTCAAAGCCATGGCGTTTTGCCACATATGTAGTAAAAAAAGAGGTATGCTTATGCTTATATGTTCTACATATTCTGATAATTTTTTTGATCATAAATACTTTTTAAAGTTTTTAAACTAGTGCTTTGGCATGACATCAAGTCATGTCCTAGGACATACTAACTTCCCTTTTGTTAACAATTTTTTTTTTAAATTCTTAATAGCTAAGCGTTCTGCTATTTCGCCTGATGGTATATCATCATGGTAAATTATAGGTGGTACATTGTAAATGGCAATTAACGATAGCTGAAGGATTTTTTTTTTTTATATAGTAGCCTATTTCGAATTTGGAAAAAAAACCTTCAAGTATTACCCATTTGTATTCATGTATATTACCTGAGAATTAAGCACTGTTAATAAAAGTCATATATTTAACTAAACTTGTATAACTATTTTACAATATATTTTTGTCAATAAAACAATTTATATTGTTACATAATATCTTTTATTCAGACATAAAAAAAAGATTCTGTCAAACTTTAAAATATTTCACAGACATAGGAATGTTCGAGATAAAACGAAAATAGTAATTGCATTAATTAATACAAGACGAAAGCATTACACAAAAAAATTTATATCCCAATTCAAAATGTTGGGAACATGAATGAGTTTGATATGATGAAAATCGCTTGTTATATCATCAATAATACCATATCACATGTAAAAATTGCAAAGTCAAGCTTTATAAGTACTACAAATACCATAATTTAATAAATAATTGTTTCTATAATCTACAAGATTTTTTCATATTAATGGCACAATACACTTATGTAAATAAAAAAAATATTTATCAGTCACCATAAAAGTGCCATATTTATAAGTATATTGTAAATGTAGAAATTAAATGTAATTGTAGCCTTTATTTAATATCTTTAACCGACATCTAAGTTTATAAAACTGTCTTACATAGCCAAAATAGCGTTACAAAAATACAAGTACCATTTGCTCATAACGGCTGTAATAAATAATGTACTGTAACTAACCACAACATCAATTGTTCAAATGAAATATTCGACTTAGATTCATAGCTCCACTTGTAAAACTAGTCCTGCTGCAGAAATATTGTCACCAGCACCGGCAGTTAGCTGCGCTTCTGTGCAAATCAGTACAGGAGCCACACATATCTCTACATCATCCCCATCCACCACCTCATTCCAGCATGCCACTGGTTTTGTTGGCTCAAAGAACACCCGACTATTATTATCGTTGTCTGTTGTTGTTGAAAAACTATCATCCAACAACAGTTTGGCTTTTTGAAGTTCAATATTCATGCTATCGCACACATATCTATGCGCTGTTAACGATGCTTTGGCTGCAGCGGCTTCTGTCCTCTTCCAATCGGAGTTTTTCACCGTCAAGATTGCTTGATAAGCCAATGTGTGAACGTGTATTCTAGTAATTTTTCTAACACCACCGTGTTCCTTGTTCTTCTGTCGAATAAGCTGGAATACATTGCGCATTTGGTCCAAAGCAGTGGCAATTCTTGGATTCGAATCCGCTACAACCACAACCTTCCCTCTTTCAAGAATACTGTTCAGATTGGAGAGTTCTTGTTCATTCATGCCGACAGAATCAACATACGGCAACACCTTAGTTGTGAGGTGTTGAAGCAGCTCCAGATCAACGTAGCTAGCCATCTCAAAATGTGCTAGAGTAGTTTTAGGTAGCGATAAGATTTGTTCCTTCACCAAGTCCAGTCTTTCAGCTCTCAAATCTGTAAGGGGAAACAATAAAATATTTGCATACTACAGAAAATACTACATTATGATGTCGAAGCATTATTGCATTTTAAAAAACAAGATATGTGGGATCTTTATTGATATTATGAAATGTAAAATAAAATTCTTATCACTCGAGTAGTGATGTCTTCAAAACTACCACAGTAGGAACAATATATCAGCAAATTACCTCTGCCATCCTGCTTAAATGGGAAATTATCCATCATCTGCAATCCACTAATGACTAATAAGTGGGGATGAAAAGTGTGCAGGTGTTCCCCGAGCTTCTCTAGGGAAGTAAGTAGAGGGTTGTTTTCATCATTGTGCATTATGTATCTGTTAGCTCTGGGTGCCTTGTAAACACCGAACTTTGCATCAGCCTTATATTCCAATATCATATGGACATCATCTCTTATATTATCATCATCTTCATTACCAACTATAGTCATACCTTTTGGCAGTTCTCTTTTTAGTTTTGCACTCATTTTAGCAGCCAATAAGACTTTCCAACCCTCTGTGTAGAATCTTTTAGCCATAAGCGGTGCATTACCTCCGATAGCCCATCTAGTATCTTCTATTCCTGTAGCCTTTGCTACTAATTCATCATATAGGTCACTATTGGACATGTATCGCCTGGAATCACAATATTTAAATATATGTCAAAAGAAGTCATTTTTGTACTACTGCCACATATGTTAATATTTAAAGAGTTACACAGACATGACGGTACTAAATTACCTATTACAGTAAGTAAAGGACCACTAGCAATTAAAATTTCTAGGTTACCTAAAATATCGTTAAACAATTACACTTCATTTATGTAGAAAAAGAAATGCAATATTCAGTTTAAATCATTTTATACCTACAGTTTAAATTTATTCATGTCACCGTAACCTAATTAGCTTACAAATTGTAAGTAGAATGACAAGTCACCGTTCTGACTGTGCATATTCGTTTTGTAGTCAGAATTCTAAATTACTTACTCGGCTGCTGCTCCATGTTTGAAAAAATACGTAAAACTCTTTAAGAACTCTTCCATGTTTGCAATTTCGTTAAAATGTTCCGGGTTTCCTTTCAACTCCCGGTAGTCCAGAAGGGATGTTGCGTTCACAAATAGGTCCTGACATGCACCATACCCAAGGGCCACTTTAGGCTGCAAACTTCCCTTACCGACCTTATTGTCGCTCTCCAATACGAGCAGATGCTCTTTCACCGACGACAATCTCACGTCTCCCAATTCATTTTTACGATAATAAACCGCGTAAAATACTACACAAAAAGACAAAACTGTACCCAACTTAACCGAACCGCTAGCCATTTCTATGTAATTATATTACGATGAATGATTATAAACTGGAATGCATAGATGAAAGTACTTTTTAGGATATCCACGTCACCTCATTTTTATAACAGTGTGTAAATATTAAGTTAGATTAACAATAACGAATCACAAGCAGTCATCAGCGGATCAGCCGACTCATTGGATTCATTCAAAGTCAGAATTGACAGCCGCAATGTGGCACCCGGCACCACAGATAACTAATATTTAAAAGCCTGGCATCCTCTTCAACATTCGGATACGCACATGTTCGGAAGTCGCTACTGTTTTTCATTGCCATATTTAAAATTCTTAATACACCACACATATAGACCAGGTACATCTTATACCTGTTTTATAAGATCTAATAGATATGTGTAAAGGTCTGATAGATATATAGGTTTATATTGTACTGTTAAAATAATTGAATCGAGTTGAATAATGTACTCAACGAACAATATAATGTAAATGGGTGTTTTATTTTCATTTTGCTGAAACGATTGATTTCAACTAATTTAGACTTCAGAAAAAACCTAACAGCAATTATAAACAGAAAACTCTGCAAGAAATAGTTCAGTTTCTTAATTATAATTATTTTATTAGATAAAGAAACACAATAATTTTATGTTAGCAATGTACTTCAACATTTAATTCTAGTTACTTCCTCAATATATTTTATGATTCACATTGATCCTAAGACCTATTGAGATATTTTCAAGCCAATATACATCAGTCATCTAAGTATTCAAAAGGTTCTGGAGGTTCAGGCTCCTTTTCTTCCTCGGTCTTCGGACCGAATGCTGCTACAGGCTCGACAAGAACTTGTTCTCCATCTCCAGAATGATTCAACATCACAATGCCCCCAATTGTTATATCTTTCAAAGGACTAAATCCAGACCCATCTACAATGATAATGTTCTTCAATTGCTGCCTCATTATTCTAGCAGGATTGTTGAGAATTTCAAAGTTGGGCTCGGGTTCTTTCTTCTCTTTTGTTTCTTTTTCAGCTTCGCCATCCTTCTCTTCTTTTTTGCCATCTTTTGATGTTCCAGCATCTTTGTCAGACTTTCCATGAACAGTTATATTTGGATTAGGAGATTTAGTTGGTTTCTTTTCTTCCTCATCGACATCCATCTTCGATGTCAGTGCTGATAGAACACTACTGGCTGATCCTTCGGTGCCGTGAGCTCGTCTACGCGCTCTAGCCGCAGCAATACTCAGGACTGCAGTAGTGACTCGTGACGCGCTTTCCTCGCGTTTCTTTTCTTCCAGCGGGGCTGGGTAAGCGTAAAGTGACGGCTTTGAGTTAGATTTGATATCTAGCTGAGGCATCTTCAAATCAGAGTTCAGAGCTATAATGCAAGTTGGCGTGAATGCCAGTGACAGACAATGCGCCAGCGGGAACCAATACCAATACTGTGTAAAGACCAGCATGCCAACAACGGCAAGCATATTCATGTGCCCAGTTCTGTTTTGAAGAGAAACTGTCACGTTTCTTCCACCGGCATCAATGATGCCCTGGGCTAATATAGCGCCGAATTTTGCCATAACATCTTCGTGCTTGTTCGAGATGACTTGAGCGTACAGTTGACGGAAATATGTTACTTTAGGGCAAAGAGTTTCAGTGTGTTGAATCAAAATCATAGCGGAAGCGATTAGGGCTCCTTGTCTTACAAAATTGACTGGATCAAACTTGACCATAGGCTCCAACAGACCGATTGCCTCGCGATTTCCTGTTCCAGCGCAAGCTATACCAAGTGCCATCGCGGCACCATAACGGACATGGGGATTGTACGATTCGGCCAGTAAAGAAACCACAGATGGGCACTGTTCAGGAGTTCTGAACAATAAAAATCCCAGAGCCGTAACAGCTGCGCGTCGTACGTCGTCGTTGACGTCGGAAACGGCGACATGAAGCAACGTACGAATGGAATCGTTATTACCAGTACCGCAGTACGCAGTAGCGATGGTGTAACAACCAGCGCGCCGCAACAATGGATCCTTGTCTCTCAATAATTGCTGAACAAGCACATCGGCTTCCTCGAGTCTACCATACATTGTGAAAGCAATACCGACAGCTAGACCTCGCAATATTTTCTCGTGCTGTGTCTCTTGGGCGTAAGCGACCATGTCTTCAATTGCAGCTGCGTGTCTAGATCCCAACATGACCATTCCCATTGCAATACCGGCAGCTTCGCCTGTAACTGCATCGTCTTGATACAAGTTAAATTTGAGCTGCTCATAGACATCCTGTCTGTGGGTACCCATTGCAGCCAAACCTAGACCTAAGCACCCGCCATGGCGCACCATCTCATTTTGAGCATCTTTTAACTGAGTTAGAAGATAGTCAATGATGTTGGCACCATGGTTGGCATGAATTAAACCTAGTGCGTATAAGCCACCTCCCTCAGAGTAACCAGATGATGGTCCTGCTTCCTTTGGCAAGTAAGATTGCATGAGAGCCAAGGATTCGTTTTCGTGGCCCCTGTGTATAACACCCAATGAAGCTGTAACTGTCAACTTTGCCCAATTAGTGGCCCTCGCAAGCCACTCTAAGTTGTCCCTTAGGAATTGATCACTGGTTGTTCCTGCATGCATAAAAGCATTAGCGATAACTGTTGCAGTGTGACATATTGAAACCCTAATTGCATCTTTAGTATTCTTCAAAATAAGCATGTCTGCATGATTAGATCTAATCAAGAATTGTAGCTGGAGTCCTATCGAAACTTCACCCCCTAGGATTGATACCAACTTTTCCACTCTCTTTTGATGCTCCTTTTCTTCATCATTGAGACTTTCAATATCTCTTTCAGGTTTCTTGGTTTCTTCGGGAGCAGGGGCAGCTTGGTCTACTTCCATGGAAGACTCTGGGAAAGGTCCACCTTGAGGTTGCGGTTTTCCACCCAAGGCACTCGGTATTGGTGCTGTTATTCTTAGGGCTTGCAAAACTCTTCCCAAGAATTGCTGTGTCGCCGAGTCATACAAGTCAAAGGCAATTTGGTATGCCATGAGGACTGATTCTTGTGGTCCATGGGTTAATTTATCTAGAATCTCGGCAACTGACAAGGGGTCTTCAAGGAATATAAGACACTGACACATGTTAACATAATCTGGGATGTTGAGGCCCCTGTAAAGGCCCACTAAAGACCTCAATACAGTACTACGGAAGCCCCGGTTTTGAAGAAGGCTCATCGCAACTGTGAAGGCATACATCAGCATTCCTGAAACAAAAAGAATATTAATCTTATTTATGAGCAAAACCATTTAATTCTATTTGTTAATAATATAATAAATAGCATGAGAACACAGGATTGAAATGAGTGAAGCCATTCAGTATTGGAGGCCAAGACATATTCTGTGTAGCTGAAAAATATAGAAAAAAAACCCATTTTGTAGACTTTATAATAATTTATAATATCTGCTGTGCAAAGTTCTGTTACCATTATTGCTATTATGATCATTATATGATGAATGTTCAAAACGCATATCAGCTCTATAAAGAGATATTTAACACTTGGTGCTCTATGCCTACCCCTTTAGGGATCCGGAGTGATGGTCCACAGATCTGCTGATTGATGAACAACTTATCAAACAATCTTTTCCCCGGCAGTCACACTACGGATCTACACTGTTGTGTTATAAATAAACTGCAAGCTAGCTGTAAAATGGCTATTCTTTATTGCTGGGTTGTAATATTCAGTGACTAATGAAATTTAGAATATCATCTTTTTACACCAGATCCCTTGCAGGCTAGACAAAGTACCAACACCCAAATACGGCTATACTTATAGGCCTGTTATTATAAATACTTAAATGAAATGTAACTAAATAATAATAATGATGATATAATCAATTAATTGTATAATACTTATTACTCATTCAATACTTAGTAGATGCTTAAAAACAAAGAACACAAAACATTCATACCTTGGATGTCATCAGATTTCATAATGGATTCTTCAAAGATGTCCATGCGGCGGGTCTCCAGCGCCAGACCCAACGCCTGCCTGTACTGGCCGTCCTCTAGACATCGCTGGAACATGCGGTTCACGATAGCTTCCAGACGTGGATCAATAGATTCTGATGAGTGATCGATGAACAGGGCCTTTCGCTTTTCAGTGTAGAAGTCGATAGCCTTAGCAATGGTCGTGTCAACATATTCGTTTCTTGCATTCACGTCGAACAAATCACCAGCACCCAGTGCGTACGTCAATGAGTCCTCAAAGGCACCCAAGTGATAGTATACCTTACTGGCGACTAATGCAGCAAGCTGATGTTGTGAAAAAACTTTATCTTCGTGCAAAATTTCAATCTTCTCGATCGATTCAGAAATCTCCGGCCAGAACTCGTCGACAATGTTGTCCAGCCTCTTCAAAGCGAACTCCTTCACTTCGTGCATAGGCTCATCCAGCAGGGATATAATCCCCGCGGCCGATGTGATATTCATGTTTTATTAATTAAATTTCTTTTAACTGAAATGAAATATTCACCAACGATTTATATCACAAATTACCTTTGTTAAACTAGTACAAATCTCAATTCGGAGTTCACGATGATATGCCAAATTCGTTTAGTACTTTTGTCCATGAGCAAACTCAAGTGTGTTCGGTAATAAAATATATCCTTTTCTTTTTAGAAAATGGCCCAATCCACACAAAGCTTTATCTGCCAAACTAACAGTGATTGGCTAAAATATCTATTACCATATAAAATACTGTAATTAAAACCATAGGTAACTCTATAATCCATAACGAAAAGAGTACGTTCAAAATATAAACAAAGATGATATTTAAAATCTTTAATTAAATTACTCATGTATTAAATAGTTTATAAGTGTTTCTGTACTATAAACCATTAGTAATTTATTGAATCGCCGTAAAAAAAATTGTTAATAAATGTTTATTCAGTGATAAAACAGACTAATATTTTCAGGATCTTGAATGTCACGTGTCCCAATTGTCAAGCTACAGAGTTGTGAGTTGTCATTTTTGTGTCAGGAAAGACGAAGTTCGTAGCAACGTAGTACGAAACACCTGCAAAATATTGCTCTAGTTAATTATCTTAGTAAAACTTATTAAAATGCTGGATTTATTTAGCATCTTTAGCAAAGGAGGGATTGTGTTATGGTGCTTCCAGAGCACGAGTGAGATTTTTTCACCCTCTGTGAATGCGTTGATACGAAGTGTTATTTTACAAGTAAGTTCATTGCCAAATAGAAGCCCTTGATGCCCTTATAATTCGGATTAGCGAAACTGAACGTGGCAGTGTGCTTTATAGGCCTCTTAATCTTGCATTATAGTATCCTAACCATTCATAAAAGCGTATAAAAATGTCTAAACAGTGTGAATCTGCAAACATATGTTTTGTTATTTTTGCAAATTTCAGGAGCGTTCTGGAAATAATTCGTTTAACCACAACGCGTTAACACTTCAGTACAAGCTAGACAATGAGTTCGAACTGGTGTTTGTTGTGGCGTACCAGCGCATCTTGCAGTTGTCATATGTGGACAAGTTCCTCAATGACGTGCATCTGGAATTTAGGGATAAGTACAAGAACGAGCTTCAAAGCGGCCGGTATATCACGGATTTCGACTTCAAGACATCATTTGATAACATACTGAAACAGTCTGAACAGTGGGGTATGTATTTTATAATATAGTTGGCACACATAAATATGTCAT
>DWMP01000193.1:0-10884 GCA_018245295.1 Agara epimachia | reverse complement strand
AGGCGGTGAGCCTATTGCCATGCACCGGGCACACATCCAGACTCTGAGTCACTGCTAGAAATTCTAAATTAGAAAAAAAACTACTAGTAGGTACTATTTAGTTAAAATAGTTGTATTAGGTATACTTATTAGAAAAACGAAGGGTGTTAAGGTTGTCAATACGTACTCTAACTCTAATTTCAGGTAAAGCTGATATTCCTTTAGATGCATAGGCATAGGAGGCATAGGTAACCAAACATTCATAAACAATCCTCAATAATGTTAATTTTTAGACATATCATATTTGACCGTCTGACGAAATTTTTTATTAAATAATCACTATTAACAGGTTTTGCTTTCTAAATTTAAACACTAACGCCATGGTGCTGTAGATTTCAGATTCCTAGTCCGATGGTTCGAAATTCGAATCCCCGGTACACGTTCTTGTATATAAAAGTTCTGAGTTTAAAGGTTACATTCACTTGCATATAATTGCAAAGAAACATAAGCATCAGTAACAAGATACTCGAAAGCATGTTAAATCTGTTAACTCACTCTTGGTCAGTGTAATGATAATAATAAACTGTCGCTTTATCCCCAATATGAAGCAACCCCGTATCCAATAGTTGGACGGTGAATGGATTGATGACGTCGCTATCATTGTACCTATATACAGTGAACATCAGAATGATTTCCCTTCATAATAAAGCTAAATAGATCGGCCATTTTACATTCACGATGATTATGCTGTAACCCTACAATGGTTGGGTGCATTTTAAAAGGTGTTTATATGAGCTGGCCACATCTGCCCCGATTGATAAAATGTATAAAAAATAACTGTATTCGTACAAGAGAACCCGCACGCACGTATGTGCGTCAAATAAAGGGCCCCAAATTTTCAAAGTAGACTTCGTTCGTCATTTTTTATCATAGAAAGTTGATAATATGTCATCTTACTGAATTTATTACAAACAAATTCATGTAATCAAATTCTAATTTAGAAATATTCTTTTATTATTAATATATTCATATATCTTTTTGGATGACATAAAATATTTTCAATCTTTGTCACGCTTTGCCTGACATCCTAACATCGAGCGAACCTTTTTCATCGACCTACTAATTTATAATTTGTAGTACCGTACTATTAATAACGATTAATTCAAATAGTCGTGTAAAACCATACCATCGATTTTATCACATGGGCGTGGCTCGGCCGTCACACGTCACCAACACTGCAACCCTCACGCACGCACACACCTTCGAGTAGAAAATTTATTTTACGCACACAACATCGATAGCTTAGTTACCCCCAAGCAATTCTATCTCGTGATATTGTCGCCTACGTAGAGACAATAATAGCGTAAGCGGTTTATTTTTTTTTTATCTTCTTTGTTAATGCAGCCCCATTCGGCCCGTTGACGACGCGAGGTGATGACACCCTGCGCACGGTGCATATGCCCGAACCAAATTCACAACGCTCTCGAAGGTTATTTAAATGACAAAGAGCGCGATTCAGAAATAACTTTTCCTCTACAATGTTAAAGTGATGCGTGCGGCTCAGTTTAGACTCCCCGGTGGAAAAAATCCAAGCTCTAAGACGGTAAAAACGCGATTCGTTCCCGCGGATTGCAATTTCGCTAAATGTCAAAGCGATGGTGCGAACAGGGCCCCGGAGCGCGTGCAAAAAGCGCCTCGACCTAATACAGGATTCAGGACGAAACCACATTGCTCACTTGCATCGAGCTGCATCGAATACCTTTTACGGCGATACGAATCTCGAATCCGTAATGGGACTCGGGCAATTAGTTAATTACAAAATTCTATTAATAAAAACGTTACAATTACTCACGAAAGACCCAACTGACAACAATGTTTATGATAAATTGTCCTTCATGTCTCACTGAATGCAAAATGCATGATCTGTTGTAAAAACCTCATCTACTTATACCTCCGCCTATATGTGGATAAATCGATTGCAGCCACATTTTTTTTGCCATTTGGCAATGTGCTTATTTCTACCACCCGCATCGATCTTCCCTCTTAATGAATTATTGATTAAATAGAGCTTGATAAGAAAACTTTTATCTCAGTATTTAACTGTTAAAGCTTTTTGTGACAGCGTTAGGCAAACATTAAACAACGGGATTAATAAGTCAATTGGCTACAGTCTAATATGTTTCTTCTGGCGCCGGGCGCTCCCAGTCTGTGGCCAAGATTAAGGTTATTTCACTACACTATGTCAAATGCAAACGCGAGCTACTTCCATAAGAGAATCTTTCATTTTCCTGTGCCTGTGCAATTTCAATTGTGTTATTATCTCTCAGCGTCCTTTTATTGTCTAGCTATTTGTGTTAAAGTACACAAATTTCTTGCTGAACATTTGTAAATTCTTACGCAAAACTTAAATGATGAGCACACTGAGTCGTACAGTTCACGAAGTATATTATCATGGCATGTGTTAAGCCGTGATGGCGAGGCAACATAAATTGCACGCGATCACAGTGTAACAATAGTTTCGAAACCGCGGGATGCGCCGGCGCAGCCTCTTCCTACGCCCGTTTTGCTTTTCTATCTTATTACCATCATCCCTTTTGACACTTTACTACCTTCGCTTGTATTTTATGACGACAGTGTCGTTTTTGTTCTGTAGCAAGGTGCATAACAAACGAACTTATTATGCTTGTATGATGAACTGTTGAACGCCCAGAATTTTGACGCGGGCGATAAACGTAGGTACATCTTTCGTAGAATTTTTGTTATTTTTATTTAGATCACAATATTAAATGGTCCGTCTACACTGCGCTTTATTAATATATTCAATACACGAATCACTTCTTCCCCCATATGGCATCGCATCACAATTCCTTAGATACGTATGTATATGCAATTAAAAAAATATGTATACCTACACATTTACTTTGGAATGAATTAGTTGTAGATTAGCAGCTGATTAGTAGATAATAGTCTTGCTTACCAAATTAGGCCATCTTAGAAGATTCTATGTAGCCAGTTAGGTAAAGGTACACATTACTTGGTGAGTGTACATAGAATACTACTGTTTTTACATACAGTAAATAGTTTCCTCATTAAATTAAATGAGCTATCAGTCGTTTTCAATGCGTCGAGAAAAACTGTTTGCTCTTTGAGGTTCCTAACTGCGCGAAATTCTTTCGTCTTGTAGGGCGAAGCTGGAGGGTCTCACTGCATCATTCATGGAGTTTTTCACCGACACCTTGTCGCTATCAATATGTATGGAATTGTGTGATATAGCCGACTCCGCAAATCCCTCTTTAGGTGCAACCTCCATAGACTTAATGCGCGTTAGTAAATAGTTATTGCGGTAATAAATTGATTGAAGTTACTACCAAACTTAAGTTATGGCCTGTAGGTCTGTATAATATAAAGTTAAGAAGCAATTATATCAATATAGTGCTATTTGAAAGGTATTATTTATATTCATGAGGAATTCTTTGATAAACAAACACTAGGTATGGAAAGATGATCACTTCATTTTTTATTTTATGTTTTGTTTAGAGACATAAGTAAATAGAAAAAACAGTGATGGTGTAAACTTAATATTTGAAAATGATTCCTAAAGCTGTCTTTAATAGACCAGAATCGACACACACACGCAAATGATTAATTTTAGTTTCGCTATAAGGAACCCTATCAATAAACGCGTTTAGATAGTATGTGAAGCCTTTTCCGAGGCTACTTTTATTTATAAGTTGACAGCGTACCTAGTTACTTGTTTGCGAGCTAATATAAAACTAGACCAAGTAGGGGAGCGACAATGTTTCAAATTGGCTTGTATGTAGCAATCTAGGTACTAGCCGAGCTTGCGGTTTACCAACTATTTGTAGGACTGTATCTCGAAACACTGGATGTTTATAACGTTTGTAGATAGTTTTAAACTATTGAGAGTTCCACTGCATCCACCGCTGTACCTCTGTAGATAATCTGCAGTACTGCACAAGTTTGGAATTAAGGTACTTTATATTTTTGTGGAAATATTTTTGGTAGTGAAGCAAAGAGAAGGAATACAATACTATAGATTACGGTCTACTAAAGAAGATTTGAAATGTAGCGTGAAACACCGTTACCAATACAACTTGACATCATTCCAAAATTAAAGAAAACGTTTACTGATATTTATTGGCCACAAGTGATTAAAGAAGGCAAAAATGCAAGTCTATTGTGTCCACACTGGTACCTACGATGCAGATATTCCGCACGTTTGACACCACCGCCAAAAACATCTAATGCTCGCTGGTGGATAACAATCGAAATGTTAACACGACAATAAAACAATCACATTTGAAATAAATTTCTTCGTTTTATTTCAAACACGCTGTTCTAACTTGACGTTGGCTTTGATATTTCGTGTTTTGAAACAACGCGTTCAAATCTCAAACTAAGCGAAATATTGACAAAAGTGGTAATTGGTATTAAATATTTCTTTATTCAGTATTAATTGTTTAATTGCTACATTTTTAAAATCAAAGGACTGGCCAACTCTTTTGATTTAAAATTAATAATTAACGCCAGCTAATTCTAAACATAATAGATAGATGCTCATATATAATTTGAAATCAAAGATGTTCCAAAGCAAACTAGAAATTTCTTTTTAACGAAATATAATAAATCAAATAGTTTAAAAAGTCATTTATAATCATATAAATGTAAACAATATGGTGTTACAAACGAACTAAATGAGAATTATCCCATGGTAGTCGAAGATAATTGGGAAAATATACTTTCAATTCGAAAGGTACTTAATTGGCACATAGGGTACATTTAAGATACTGCAATAATTGACAATAACAATAAACTAATTATAGATTAGTGAGAAAACATAGTTGATAGTTGCCAGTTGTGTAATGTTAGAAGAATCTTGATTGCAAATTGTTGAAACGTATGTATTTTGGATATCAGTTTGAAATTAAAATCGCTCAAAGGATGCCAAGCATTCGTGGAATGCGGTCGAGCCTCATATTCTTAAAAGAACAAGATTATAATATGAACGAAATAAGAACAAAACCAGCTATTAATATTCGTTAGAAGTATTGGTTTGTCCCAAAAATGTGCCCAGGGGCTGAAACCTGACCCCGTGTGGGTGTCGTGGACACGACTTAGCTCGGAACCACACCGTGCCCAATACATTGAGAACGTGTCTTATAACGAGCGAATCGTAAGCGAGAAGCAATATCAATCATGTATTTTGAATGGCGACTTGAACGAAATTGTTTTCGCGTTACATTTTTTCATACAAATGACTCGTACCACGCTTGTTGACGAACATTGACATTATTGAAACAGTACCAATTTTGTTCCGTTCGGTGCCTACCAGTCTCTTGTTACAGTAAGACAAGTGCTTAAAATCCGATCCAAATACATTACTCATTCGATTTATAGCGCAACCGATGCTTTGCCCTAAAACTACAATATTTATGATCTTTGAATATTTAGATATTAATGATGTCCAATTTATCGCAACATAAACCTTATTGAGTCATGTTTCGTCTCAATTTTAGTGGCTATCGAGCAACTTTACTGATTGGGTTGAAAAATATTTAATTAATTAATTTTATAATTATTATCCATTTATTTTGTCTAAATTGCAGCAATAATTAAATGCAGTTAGTAGTAGGTACTAATTCGTGAAAATATATCTTAAAAAAGTGTTACACAAAACTGAAAGCTGGCAAATAATGGAGATAATTGGGAATTTCTTTTTATTCATTATAATTTCAATTAACAATTATCACGTAGACCGGCTATCGGTAGAATAACAACTAAAAAGTAAAGAACAAGCATAGGTACGCTTTATTATATCCAGTATCAGTAAAAAATAATAATAAACAGTTCATACCCCGCTGAATCTGTTGAATAAATTCCTTTTCTATTTCACATATTTCATCAAATCGTGTCAAATTAAAATGTTATATTGCTAATTATACACGTTACGGACTTCGGTGCTTCCTAAATATGTTATATCCTATCCTGTTTTTCATCTTTATAGTTTAACATAATGCAGAATTGTAACAGCAACGAGAAATTAACTCTAACTTTTGACATAAAAAACTACAATTAAGTGCAGATAAATATCTTTAATTTATTTGACGGCAGTAACGCAGTATCTTAGCTAAGCTCGAGAACATTATTCGAATCAAAAATCTAGTGTATGTCATGTTTTTCGGCTGTTTTTTTTTTAACATTTGGAGCAGGCGATGATGCCGGTTAAGGCTGTCAAAACGCCTGACGTCCGGATTGACGAGCGTTCCCGCTTGTTTTGTACTTATTCTGACGGTCGCAGGTGTATCGCGCCGTGTTATTCGTTTACATACTATGGGAACAAATTTGGAACTCACCTTTAAATTAGCTTCAGTAATATCAACTCAAATTCATGAAGACAACCACGCAGAGGTTACATACGTGTGTAAACTTTTGAGTCGATCTGTTTAATTGTTTTACAGTGTGTTTCAATTGCCATGTGACAATTATAAAACGTTTCGAAATAAAGCTCTCTGTTATTAAGATTATTTGCTTCCGAAGAGAGAGAAGCACCTGATTATTAGGACTTGGGACCCCTTTTGCTTCTCAGATACGATATTAGGTACATACCCAGAATCAGCTACGTTTCTAATTTAGTAACATTTAAAAAAGTGTACCAATTGTGTAAGCACTGAAAACCTATTAAATGAGCCACATTCTCACGACTTACGTTTTCCTTTTAATTTATATTTACCAGCGCGATATGACTGTGCACTTTGTGGCCTGTGTTGTGCTACATTTACTATTATACTTTTATTGGGATGCTTTTGTATGAGTTGGCAGATATTTATCGGGTATCGAAACATTATTCGGTCTGCTCATAATCGTTCGCATAAAGCACCTTGTCACACGGTCGTTGGGCGCCGAATGCGTTGCCGACCCCGCATATTCTTTTTGTGCGCCCGGGACAAGGGCTCTTATTCTTTGAGAAGTGGAAAAAATGAAGATATTAATATATCTTTCTAATTCGAAATACGTTTCGGATAAAAGGAACATCATAAATCATTATACTCTGTACAAAGTTCCTTTTTAAAATATGCGAGAGAAAATCGATTTTTCGAGGAATCGCCGTCAATCAATACTTGAACTGCGACACCTTGACACTTCGAAGTAATAGAATACAGATTGTTACCACTGTCACTTTGGCGCCTGTCTATCCATTTGATTCATTACGAATCTTTTAAAATTCGTAGGTTCTCCACGAACGGTTTCGTTTAGATTTAATCCATCATATTAAATTTAAAGTAAAACTTATCTAAATAATGTTATGTTACAATAATATAAAGACTACTTACTCAACGAAATTCCAAGGATGTAAATAAAAACATAACCATTAATGAAGCAAGGGCGGGTCCTAAACAATATAATAATCTGTAATAGTTTTCGATTATAGCGTATAACCTTGTGGGTGGAGCATGTCAGTCGAGGACTGTCAAATCGGCCAGTCATTCCCCGCTCATTAGCCACCTGTCTGTTCAAGATTGAATTAGGCCCAGTCGGTCGTACCTATCAGCTATTAGCCGATTAAAACAATGCTTATTACTCTCGTGTCCCGGGGTATTATAATGCCTCATCGACAAAGTGTTTGTCATCTTCAAATGTGTTATTTGTAAGTAAAATGCAAGTTAAAGGTTTTTTTAATGGTTGGTACTTATAACTAGAATTGTGGACGCGTACTGCGTTATAGAAATGATCTATACATAGAATTACCAACACTCCGTAAAATTTACCAAAATATATATAAATAGACCTTGGTAGGTGTTAATCAACGGCTATAAATTTTAATAGCAAATGATATATTTTATTATTTTAAAACTAATTTCCCATCAGTAGCTCCATGTGAGTAATCCGACACTCGCTAACCCACGAATGTTTTTTCTGTAAACTCACCTAATGCCATTTACACAATTTGGGTGCAAAGGCGAAGCGACTCAAGTTACACATCACTCGTGCTATTTCTAAAAAGCTTGTTTTCTCAGCAGAGCGCACTTAAGTAGCGATTGGTAATTCAATACAGCAGTTTAATTCCGGCTAGGCATAATGCCAACTGCGAAATTATCATCGACTCGCGAAACATGTGCTTTGAACTTTGTTGCCGCAAAATTGGTGTAAATCAATATTTATTTGCTCATCAAAAGCAATTCCATTGTATGAATGTAACCGAAAATTGTAAATAATCCCGTAATAAGCGCCATATCCGCTGTAACGTTTTATTAAATATCATCGATAAAAAGCAACTCGAACCAAAATTCCACGTCGATAATAACGTTACAAAAAAGTGTCTCCCGTGGGTGATACAGGCGTTTAAGATAAACATCTGACCCTAGCCCGTGTCTCGACGTGGCATGCAACGAATTCACGACGTGCATTCCCAACTCATGTTGTTTATGCCGTTTTATTTTATCATTAAATATACCTCTACCTCTGCAGCTCTACACTCAGTTCTCCAAATCCACAGCCGGCAGATACCTACAAAAAAAAAATCTAAACCTTCTTAGAAATTCGGAAACTCATTTATTTGTTAGTAATTATTATGTAATAATGATCAATACATGTACCTTTTCATGAAATTTTTCGATACATAACGTAAGGCATAATAAGCACATCGACTAAAAAAATAAGTAAACGTCCATAATGTCACACTCCCATTATAGGTTGACAGTTATTATATGGTCTTCAATAAAGTTTACACAACACTGGACGATTTATTATCTTTACGAGAACCTAACACCGAACACATCAGTCAGCGCGGAGGCCACCGTGTCGGCGCGTGCACGATGGCCCATCACACTCTAATAGAATTTGTCGTCGATCCTTTTTTGTACAGATGAGCCGCCCGATTAGTAATTAGACGGGTGACACATGTTTTCCACTCTTTTATCTCGTATTAGGCTCATTAATACCCGACTCCGGCACCGTTTATTGTTCTGACCGAAATCAAACCACCTGATACCCTTTTTTGTACTTTTTGACTCACCTTCCACTGCAACATTTAATTTTGTTTACAAGCGAGAATTGATAAATATAAAAATAGAATATTTTGGTGTTCGCATGGCAGGACAATATTAAAAGTTTTTTTTAATGATAATTCACGTATATTAAAGCTCCTATAACGTATCGAGACACTTACGGAATTCACGGAAATAACCACACACATTAGTTTCACATAAACGACAGATTATAAACTAGATGTATCCAAATATCTATGAATGAGAAATGGAAGTATCACAATTCCGAATAATCCGCGCAACGCGTGATCTGTTCATTCACTATTTGGACACGGTTACAAAGATTGCGGTAAGGGAACTCCTAAAAAGCCCTATTATTGGTGTGTTAACAGACACTTGAGATTAGCATCTGTGCGTACTCGGCGATCTTCAAGTTTCAAACACAATACGGGGGATTACAACCGGAGAGGTTTATTTGTAAACACGACAAAGAAATGTAGGCATATTGTTGTATAGTGCGGTCACACAGACCGATGCCGAGCCTACCTACTTGTAATGTATTTATTGAATGTTATTCTCATCACATACGATTCGGTGAACTCGTAAGGAACATCACAATACGGTATGTTGGTTGTAGATGTATGAGAAAAAATTCAGTGTCAAAAGGAATATTTATTATGACTCAAACATTTTTGGTTACAGTCATTCGAGTATGATTCAGTAGAATGCCATCGATATCGTGAAATGTACAATAAAGTACTTACATACAGAATTCTTTGGAGTAAGAAACAAAATACTATGGTGCATTCGTAGGTATACCTACTGTTTCAATATCAAAGATTAGTCTCTTTGAGTATAATACTGTAAGTAGATATCAGGATGTTAGTTTAAAAATATAAGGACTAAAGTGGCTTGTGACGGTTGTCAGAGAGAAATAATGGTTCGTTTTCATCAAGTCGTCATCAAAGCAGATATTGGAGGCTCCCTTGCAACAAAAGCAGCAGATTTGCCTCGGACTACAAATTTAAACGTGTCTCTGTCGGGCCTTAAAAATAAAGTTCAAAATACCTTATTCATTGCAACAGACGCTCGGCTTTGTTACGACACTGCGACAAAGTCGTCTTATAAAGATGATTTATGGCCGTGTTAAGTATCCCGTGCAATTGTTACGAATATTTATTTATACTCGTAAACTATAAACAACGAGCAAATCTGGTTATTTATGGCGTGATTGGACATTCGCATTCGCGGGCATCGATGCTTTTATTTTTAAATACGCACATAGTACCTACGGGAGAAAGGTCTGGCCGTTGTTTTGTAAAAAGATATCACGATTAGGGGAACGGGTGTTGGATTACCTTGAATAACAGTAATTCTTTCTCTTTGAGAATTATATTGTAACACAAACTTAACAACATGACCATTGAAACTAATTGGAATAGCTGATTTAATTTAAAACTTATTAATCGTGTTCTCGAAACAATGTAGCTTGAAAATATCGTAGTTTCCTTGAAATCGTATTCACACAATCAATTTATATAGATATTAATACAGTAGGTATTACACAGCATAGTTATTAATATTATTATTATTTTTTAATTAATTTCAGGTGAAAAGCCATTTAAGTGCGAATACGCGGGGTGCGATCGTCGGTTTGCGAACTCATCGGATAGGAAGAAACATTCGCACGTGCACACGTCGGACAAGCCCTACAACTGCCGAGTGCACGGCTGCGACAAGTCCTACACGCACCCGTCCTCGCTGCGGAAGCACATGAAGGTGCACGGCGCCACCGGAGACGCCTCGCCGCGCTACGACAGCGACGGAGACGACTCCTCCTCCGCCGGCAGCGTCAGCGTCACCGCCGGCGCGGCGAGCCCCCTGGCGCCCCTCCCGCCTC
>DWMP01000192.1:0-10900 GCA_018245295.1 Agara epimachia | reverse complement strand
CACTAATTAACAACTTTTTGATTTATTTTTCTAGGTACCTCGTATGTGTACTTTGCGTGGGAAACATTTTAACCAACAAGATCATGCGCATTTAGCATTTCGAAATTGTCAGACGACGCAGAAAAAAATTGCGTGAGAAAAGTGCCCGTACATAGCCTACGTCCAAGATTGACCTACATCTGTCACGGTATTCACACGAAAGTATTTAAAAAATGCCTCCATCGCACCAATTATACACCCAATTGCACAATCTGGGAGCTAATTGGGCGATGCTCTGAGATTTTGTAAAAAAAAACCAACCATCTGGGCAGTGGTAAAAGCTAGCGTTGTGAAAAAATTCAGGAAAAAAGTAAAAATAGCGCGAAAAGTGACAGTTGCTACGAATCGACCGCAATGGCGGTTGTGGGGTTTCGCGCCATCGCCTCGCGCATGCGTGCCGCAGGTGACCTGCAATTGGTTGAAACGCTAAACTGTTTACACCTACAAAAAGGCTTGAATCAGCTGACATATAGAAAAAATGAAGACATGTGTTCTCGCGGCCAAGCTGCCCTGTCATTTTGATGCTACCACGTACTTAAATCTTCAAATCTGTACTGAATTGCGTTTTTCAAACCCTAACAATAAATGTAAAACGTATACATTTATTGTTAGGGTAACGTATGGTAACGTAACGTTTCAGGATGGGACATTAGAAACAATGCAACTCCGTAAAGTTACTGTATAAATATTAGTATAAGCATTGACCTTAAAATTACAATGGACATCTACAAAGCTAAATGTGAATCTTTGGTAATAACTATTAATGTCTGTCAACAAATGTAAACTGCACTAAATTCATATTTTTCGTTATAACATTAATGGAATTTTAAAATTATATCAATAAAAAGTATTTGCCTTGATTATGTTCCAATTTTAAACTTTTAGTAGGTATCTGTCAAAATCTGGACTATATTATGTTCTCTTATAAAACCTAAGAAAGTACTGGAACATGTTCTTTTCTTTAAATATTTATCGTTCCATGATGTTCTAGATGGTTCTAAATAACGGGCACTATATGCACTGATAATTAATACACGTAGTGCAATATAACCATTAAGTGCAACTTTAAATAAGGCGTCCCAAATGATTTTTAAAAAATTGATTAGTCAACAATTCACAGAAAGTTCGTACCGAAGGTTTATTGACTTTTTCGTAGAAAGATTGCTTAACAGTTCGAGTGTGAAAAACAAATTGAAGGCTTACTTCATCAGACATGTTCCATGAAGTGCGGGGTGGACGGGGATGAATTTCAAAGGGTACGTAGTCGGGACTTCCTATAATTGCCTAAAAAGGTTTCACGGGCGGAAGTTAGCAGAATTTGTAAGATATCGCGCTTCCGTTTTATAGCCAATATTGTCGATATATACGACGTTCGGGTAGTTTTGATACTTGTATATTATTTCTATATTAACCCTTTACGTGGTTTCACTGCGGACCAAGGGTCTTGTCTTAGTATAAGCACCATAAAGTGAGCTTTGGCAGACTATCGAACACACTTTATCGAACATTACGGAAAACTTTGAGCTATATTAAATATGTTCACGATGTTTTCCCTCATCATTGGAACAAAAGATACTATACTTAATCATAAAAACGTACATTATTTTATTACGGAAAGTCAGAAATGGCCGCTTGGAGTTGAACCTCAAAACGCTGTCCTCAATTGTAATAACATTGAAACTTTAAAATTTGTTCTCTGTTTTTTCTTTCATCTTTCTATCTATAACACCAAATCAAAGTGTAGCTTGACGCTACCAACGAATATCGTAGCGATATAAATCAACGACAACATAACCTTCAAGTACCAAGACCACCCGCAGCCGGAAGGACGGGGCCTACCGGACTTCCAATACTGGCTTTTGCACGAGCCAATGGGCTGAATGCGTTCCCGGAAGTTATGACCGTAGTGGCAAAAATGTTACCGCACAATACATTTGTGTATCTCAGTTTTAACTACTTTGTATAATATTATACATTTTTATATCATGCTGCTTAACTTGTGAAAACAGGAATGAATAACATAGGAACAACAACAACATACCGTCACGCCAGGTCCCCAACGGGGTAGGCAGAAAGCACCGAGAACAAAATAGGAATATCTATAGGGCATGTAACACCATAGCCTGCCCATTCAATAGATATACGAAACAATAATTAGTGACTTTGTCATGCTCCGATATTACCGAAATAAGGTAGAAGAAAATTAGATTGCCTCGAACCACGCTTTTTTTGACAAAATTAAAAAAATCCACAAAGAATTGGGACCTTTTTCGCTCTGTTCTCCACATCATACCGTAAAAAGCACACCATCCACCCTCGGGCGTCCAGTAATTTATAAATGAAGTCATAAAATCTAACATGGTGCATCATAAAGTTGCCTAGAAGCTAAAAAACTAATTCGGTTTTAATGTGGCTCCGAAATGTAGGTGAAGCGATTTGAACAGTCCAATTCATTCGGTTAAATTTGTTCTGCAGTTTTAAACCCCCGTTTTGGGGATACTACCTGACACCACACAAACAGGGATGATCCCTAGATAAATTTAAATTCGTATTTGTTACTCAGTGCGGCGATTTTAATTTTAGGGAACGTAAAGATCTTTAGTACTTAATAAAACATAATAAATTTTCCGTTTTCATTTTGATGAACTTTATTATAAGGGTATATTTCATTTTCTACACCCTTCGATTTATCATTTGTTTTCATCTACGAATATTATGTCTGCAATAATTTACTCTCAGCTTTTGATTTTTTCCTTACTGTTCTCCGTAACGGCATAGATACATTTTATGTATATATATATATATAGCAGCAAAATTATCCAAAACAATATTCTAGACCAAAAAAATTTCACTTTAAAATGAGATTACATTTTATTGCGGGTCCTTTGGTCACACAGGGCCTGCTTGTGTTGTAAATATAATCTGTAGTATTATTGAAATGACACATTATCTGTCAAATTAGCCACAGATTAGCGGTTAGGGGTTCGAAGGCTGTAATTTTCAACTTTGCGGCTCCGTTCCTACTGTCCTAATGCTTGCGAATCTCTAATTGAATTAGACGGGATAGAACTAATAGGAATATGCGAGTAGAACGCTCTCGAAGAATTTTATCGTTTCGCTTTGATGAATTTGATTGAAATATAAAGTAAAAAGGGTTACAAAGGAACTTCAATTTGTATATCATCTCAGACATTGTATTGATATGTATAAGCATATGTACGTCAAGCTGTTGAGTCTGGGTTCGATTCTCATTTTGTTCATTACGTTATCAATTGGTCTGCTGTATTTTTATTAAATATTATCATTTATTATCAAGCCAATACTGAAAAACATGATTATCGTTTCGTCTCGCTTTTCGATATTTGACATAAGCTTGCCCCTTAACGACAACTTGAGGCATTTTTTGCGAACACTCGTTATGACATCCACTAATAGAATCCAATACCCTTTAATCTGCGACCATTACATAATTTTCGGCCGCCCCTTAAATTCATTAGGACTTCCTGTTTTCGTGGGTTTTATTTCGCGATTATTTGCATCGTAACAAGGCAGTATTTCTTAGAACGTCTTATTAAAAAGCTCTTAGTATACAACGGATTGTCCTCGTACCTGATACGGTATGGTGCTTCTCCTCGTCTCATTCTCTTTTATCCGAAAAATCCAGCAAATCAGCAGGCAGCAGTCACAAGTGGCTATCCCACCCAA
The DNA here is from genome assembly GCA_018245295.1 of Agara epimachia. Taxonomy (NCBI): domain Eukaryota; kingdom Metazoa; phylum Arthropoda; class Insecta; order Lepidoptera; family Hesperiidae; genus Agara; species Agara epimachia. Next base: position 7,156 of record DWMP01000192.1, on the reverse strand, counting down.
ACACACCGACATCGAATATAACTGTAAAAGTAGAAATGTTGATAGGAATTAGTTTAAGTACCTACAATTAGTTATTAACAAAATAACTGATAAAACATTAGTCCAAACCGTATTTGTTGGTGAGTACAGGTAGTATACATTTGTATTGAATTTTGTTATTGTAGACCAAATTGACTGACCTCGTGGTCAAGTGGTTAGAGACTGACTGCAAAACCGGAGCTCTTGGGTTCGATTCCCACTCAGAACAAACATTTGTGTGATTAGCACATTTGTGTGTTCTGTGTCTGGGTGTAATAAAAATATCTATATAAGTATGATATCGTATGTATAATGTACATGTGTATATTTATCAGCTGTCCGGTTACCATAAGTCCCGTTGCCATAACAAAGGCATTAAAATGTTTATTTTCGAATCAGATACCCTTGTGTCGAATTGGCCCCATTTATTATTGTTATTGTTATTATTATCCTGATCATACATACATTTCGTCACTAATTCAATGTATTTTATTTTACGACTACATCAATAAATACATTGTGTTTATTGATTGTAATTATTTTAGTGTCATCTTTACAAATACATTTTCATAACTGGTGTAATTTTTGTTACCTTGACTTCAATTTCAAGAGATTTCTTGACGGCTTCAATCTTGACGATCCTCTCCTGTTCCTCGTGGAGGTGCTCGACGGTGTGCTTCAGTTCAGTCTGCAACATATTTGATCACGAATACATCTAATATGTTCTAGTTTTTGTAAACTATATCGCGCACTGTTTATTTTGAACATTGTTATGTTTATAGCACCTATAAACGTGTCGGATCTTTAGTTCGGTCTCTGTTATTTTTGTTTTTTTTTATTAGCAATACGCTTATTCTTTAAAAATGTTTGCCAATCTTGTGCTGTGCTGTTTTTTCAATTTTGAATTATTACGTGCCTATATATTTCGCTTTGAGTCTATTTGCCACAGCTGACCGACTGACAGACCAATTTTATTTTTATACATTTCGTATCATATGTATCTTATTAACCCAATGAAATTAAAGTAGACGATAGTGCGTGCACGTATGCACGCATTATCATATACAGCTATGATACAATGGTTATTGTAAGAAGGAGGAAGGAGAAGGAAATTTACCTGAACGCGCTGGAATCTCTCGTCAGCGACGCGCAACTCCTTAGTGATCTCGTCGTAGTCAGCTGCCACAACGGCGAGCTCCTGCTCGATCTTGGCTTTGCTGCTGGACAGGTTGACATTAATTACAGTCAACTCGTTGATGCGGGTCTGCGTTTCCTCGTAGGCCTGCTCGACGGTGCGCTTAGCACGAAGGGCCTATGAAAAATATTCAAATTATTTAGACGAACTTAATAAACGAAACATATGGAATATTCGTAGCTATAATATATGCCAAAATTGTCGTAGCGTATGTCTATTCAAACTCTAAAGCTAGTTGCGTCATCAGATGTTATGTTACCTGCTCGTAATTGCCACGGATCTCTTCGACCTCGCCAGTAAGAGACTGTATTCTGCGCTGGGCGACGCCATATTGATCTAGGGTCACTTGCAGCTGCCTCTGTACTTCATCGTAGTGGGTCTGGATTTCGGTGAGCTGAAAATTAAATACTTATCAATAACTGAAATATTTTTTTTTGTATTTTTAACGGTAACAAATATTATTATTATTATTTTTTGCAACTAGGGATATCCAAAATCTATTAACGATGAATTATGATAAGATAGGATCCACGGAAACTGTTATAGTAAAAAATAGCAATACCTGCAAAGACTGCTTCTTGATGGTCTTCTGGAGATCAATGTTGGTCTTGTTGGCAACGTCGAGCGACAGCTCGAGCTCGGTGATTTGGATCTGCAGCTTCTTCTTGATGCGTGTCACCTCCGTCTTCAATTTAGTTTCAGCTTCTACGACGCGAGCACTCAATTGCTCAATTTCGATGCTGGTTTGCTTGCTGCAATAAAAGTATAATCAAGACACTTATCACTGATCACTTATAAATTTATATCCTGTATATTAAAAACATATATACCTTGTATCGAACATTAAGTATGTACTTAGATTTTCGAATTGTTTTATCGTTTCTTTTAACTCATTGAGTTTATGCACGTATTCGGTATTTATAACGGGTATTTCCGTTTCGATTTTAACTATGCATGTCCTCGGAGATGTTGCACGCACAGATCTAGCAATTTCGGTCATGGATTCTATATATTTATTTTCGGATAACTTCGATCGTAAATTTTCGGTATAATCACTTATATCTCTATCAATTTGCACTTTTACTTTCGGTATTGGCATTTCTAAAATTTTAGGAGCTCTATATCGTGGTTCACCACCTTTTAGTCTTGTTTCATGCAGTAGAGTTTGGGCAATAGCTTTTGCTGATTTACCTCTATAAAGTTGCGCTTTACGTTTTAGCTCTGTTCCAACATTTACATTAATGTCATATAATTCAAGCTCTTTCTCAATTTCCTTAAGCAGCTTGTTTTGTCTTTCTGCCTCAATTTTTTCCCTATCCATTTTCTTCTTCTTTGTTTTCACTACAACACTTTCAACTCCAACGTGTTTTGTAACATTCGCTGCCGCAGCAGTCGCAATCACCGACAATGGCGATCTTTTACCTACAGTGAATGTATTGAGATCTTTTTTCGCTTGCTCAGATACTTCGCGTGATATTCTAGACACGTCTTCTTCTGAATACGTCTGAATAGGTTTATCAAATCTATACTTGTCCAACGCTCTCTCGTTGTTCCACGGTAAATGAGGCGGTTTTGATGCCACACCTTTTTCTTTGGCCGCTATGTAGTCAATCATTGGTTGATAATAGTTTATTCCATATCCATAGTTATCTTCATAGACAGCGGTGGGAGGCTTGTTCCATTTGTATTCGGGCACCTTAACCGGTGGCATGATGTGAGAGTTGAAAGATTAATGTAAATCGAAGTGTTGATTGAAGTACTAAACGTGTGCCATCGGGCACCGAGGCTATCGTAACTGGGGCACTGAGAAAACGTCCGGGACTTTTGTACATTTCATCACCATCGATGTGCCAATATTCTTCAACGCGCACCGGTAATATTCACCAATCAGAGGAGCTGTTATATTTAAACAGAGATCTTGCCAATTTTTCGTGGTACATTATATGCGGATGTGAGTGTTATCAAGATAGAAACACTCCGTTACGTCGAAATATATACAAAGTATTTGAATACTATATTAAAGTTCAATGAAATAGCTTAGTATCTTTTAATATATTGTCTAAATCTGCATCGATTGCATCAATAATTATATCACCTATATATTGGCCGTCATCCAACTAAAACATGTCATGGCTGTGTATGCAGAAGTTTTAAGATTGCGTGGTTGCATGACGTTCATCACTCAACGATAGAGAGTGTTGGTGGGGTGTGAAACTCGATATTGATGTTTAGTCAACAGTTCCTATTTGGCGGTGTTATACTGTAGTCTGTGTTATTATGCTTCTTCAGTACATAACAATATTCATGTGGAGCAAGTATTAAGTTTACCAGAGTGCTTTTTAAAGGTAAGATACGTGTTTGTTTCTTATCCATAAAGATATAAGCAAATATTTGAATCGCTATAAATAACTTTCGTATTTAACTCGTATTTTGACACATAATTATAGTGCATTTTTAATAGAATTTGATGTACAATAATCGCATGTATCTTATACGGTTCTATTGAACATTACGATCAGAATTGCCGTGTGCTGTGCATTTCTATTTTTTTATGTAGTGATAAATCTTGTCTTTACAGATTTTTAAGGTGCAAAGCAATCTTACCGGATGGCTTCGATCTCCTCCTCCTTTTCTTGAAGGCGGCGTTCGGCTTCGTGGCGGAATTGGCCCAGCTCCGCGGTCAGCCTCTGTGCACGCTGCTCTTCAGCCTTACGACCCTGCAAAAACAGATAATACCTACATTTTACCACATCACATTACTCATACTTGCTGACAATAGAGAAAGGATGGGATTTAATTTTAATCCGGGATCTTGGGATGTAACATTCGCAGCATTCTAAATAATTGAAAACTATTTCAATAGGTGCTTAAAGTTTATACTCGTGCTACAACTCACCTTGCCTGTCTTCAGAGCACTAGGTTCCTGGTTCGGGCTAAATATTCGTGCGTATGTCCATGGCGACATGACTACGAGAATTCCAGTTACTAGTTTTGAAATGTGAAGCATTATTTATTACAATGTTACAAAGAGCAGATAGAGAACTATAGATCATTTTAAATTATAAAATGTATGTAGGTAGGTGCCTCAACCTTAATAATCATACGTTCTAATAGTATTCTCAAAGAGTTTTATAAAACCAAACATTTACATAAAAACAAACATAAGTTAACTTATTAATAATAATTATTATCATATGTTATACTATCATGCAATTTTCATTTTACCGATAGATCTGTGCGAATATTGAGCGAAAATCTTTTACCGATACCACAAAGTAACTGAATATATTGTGATATATTGATATATTGTGATGTATGTAAAATTTTACGACCTCATACATTTTTCAATGCATTGCGAAATATTTCGAAATCACCGGGAGTCATTCGGAACAAAAGTAAAGGATGTTGACGCATCTTAGACTTTTGCTTGTTGCTAGTGATTCTAAAAATAATCCACGCCATTGGTATCAGTTGAAGACTGCTGGCAAATGTTGATGTACATATAATTGGTTTGCTGTTGATTCCTCTGAACCGCTGCCAATGTGTTGCTAATGACTTTAACTAAAATAGATATTAATTCGGCATGTCATGTCACATTAAGGTGACTAACGCCTATTTGATTACTCTTAAATAGCTTGAGCTATTTTGGGGAGCTAATTAATTTTTTTTTCCTCTGACGTACTCCAAAGTTCGTTTAATGCTGTATAGATAATATTGATTAGAATTTCCAACATTATTGATTGTAACTCTTAACAGAGCCGACAATTCATCAACGGAGATATGAATCAAGTTTTTCTTCAGAATGCTATTAATTTCTAATATCCATCATTTACACAGGTACATAGTATATTCTATGATATATTATTCGATAATTTGATTTCTTTTTTTATTTGGTTTCGTCACGTGAGTCAATCTCGAAGTTTCTCCCAATATAAAATCCTAGAGTTATGAAGCTCATCAGAAATTACTCTTACAGTAAGCATTAGTTTGTTTCGTTGTTGTATGTTAACAGACATAGGACTTTTGACAGACAAATTTATAACTAACTAGTAAGGTGAAGTACGATAAGAAAAATCCGCAATCGGAAGGAAAACCGTAACTAGAAATGGTATACGAAATATGATCCCTATGTGTACTTACAGCCTCAGCTTCCTTGTAAGCAGCAGTGAGTTCCTCTCGCTCGTTCTCAAGACGGCGCAGCTCGATCTCGAGCTCGTGAAGACGGCGGGTCAACTCCGTGAGATTGGCGCGTGCGTCATGCAAGTCGTCTGAAAATAGAGGGTTAATTTAACTCTGCAGAGGTACTAGTGACATATACAAAAGGCGGTCTTATCGCTAAAGAGCGATCTCCACCAGACAGACAGTATTAAATATTATTGGAAAAAGGTATGTACTTATTGGTTTTTCAATTGAACAATAATGATCATATTGTATTCTAAATTTAAGTTGAAGAGCACCATAAAGCTTTTCGGAAGATCGCGTTCATGTTTCTTGATCAACCCTATTCGTCATCCCAAGGTAAACTAAAAAAATTACTGCGACGTAATTCCAATTTTGATGAGCGTCCTTACCACCCAGCTTCTTGTTTTCGCGGCCAAGGGCATCCTTCTGTTCTCGGGTTTTGTCGAGCTCGTGTGAGATGCGCTGGAGTTCGGTCTGTTTGTTGCGCAGGTCACGTTGCGACTGTTCGTACAGCTGTACGGTTTCCTCCAGGCGCGACTTGATCTCAATGTTAACACGCTCCAGTTGCTCCGTCCTCTTTTGCAGTTCGCGAGCCGTCCCGTTGGCCTTCTCGAGATCAATGATGAGCACCTCGACCTAAACCGTGTAGATTAAATTTATTGTTAATGTTTCAAATAAATCTTTAGAAATTCAGTTGGCCTGGGAATATGTGTCACAAGCAATATGTCATATAATGTGTTTAATTTGAATACAAAAAACGTTTTATCATCTTTTTAGACGACGAGGTCAAATTTATACATAAATGTACATCATGATATGTGGCGTGGCTTCATCCCACTTTCAAAATACTTTCCACTTTAAGTTGAAAGTTTTAATGTTTTAATAAACAATCGTAAAAGATCCCTGTGTTAAATTCTTGTTGATATTAGTGGGTAAATTATTTGTTCCTGCTTTATGGTAATGAAATAATTTATAACACAAGTTTTTGTACAAACCTCACTCTGCAAGCGCGACTTCTGTTTTTCAACGTTGTTGATCTTAACAATGAGGGTCTCAATTTGTTCTTCCTGTTCTTGGATGCGAGCAGAGTACTTGCGGCGGATCTCTTCAATCTCTTCAGCCCTGGCAGCAGCCTCAGCCTCGAATTTGGATCGCCAATGCTGAATTTCGCCGTTGGCCTTAACCAGCTGACGTTCCAAGTCCAAACGTGCCTCGGATTTCTCTTCCAATTGCACACGCACAGACTCCAGGTCAATCTCGACCTAAACATATTTTTTAATTTCAGCAACTGCTACTTTAACAAAAATTTTTCGATATGATAAACATCTTTGTTAATGTATGTATATGTACTATACAAGTACGATTTTTGTTATACCTGGTGCAAGGTCGCCTCAAGCATGGAGCGCCTTCTCTCTTCATCTTCGAGCCTACGACGTGAGTCCTCGAGCTGGCTAATCACCTGACTCTTAAGGTACACCACGTTTTCAATGTTCACCTGAAATTACAGTCATATTATTTGTTTTTTGTTTTCATATACAATCAATAATAATAAGTTCTTTATTTAATTTCAAGTAGATAATTCAACAGTCAATCTTAGAGTTCATATCGAGGTAGCATTATACATATATTTATAACAAATTATTACTAGCTGATTTATATAAATTATTTATTTACCTTAAGGTCTTGAACTTCCTTGGTGAGCTCAATGTTCTCCTGGGACAGGCGCTGCTTGTGGGAGGTGATGTCCACAATGGTACGGTT
>DWMP01000191.1:0-10901 GCA_018245295.1 Agara epimachia | reverse complement strand
TGAACTGAGCACACATTTTACGAAATTCCACCTCCAAACGGAATCGCGGGGGCGCGGGCGAGGCGAAGTCGCCGGCAAAAGGTACTTAAAATTAAATATTAAAAATCTACGCGAAACTCTTTAGTACCTACAGCCGGAATCACAGCGGCTTTGGGCTAATGAAGACTACACGGTCCAATTAACAATTAATCAAACAGTTAATGGTTTTAATGAATTAATGAACAGGTCGTGATGTACTTCTCCACCTTTCAATGTCTGAGTCGATGACAGATAGTTCTTATCACACCACCTTTCAGTTTGACTAGTTAAGGACGCGATTGAGGTTTGATCGCACTACACGGTGTTCAGATTTTATTTATTCGTCAATAAGTTCTTTAGTTTTTTTCTTTAGAATTAAATAAAAACTATATCAGATGTGTTCGCAGTACACGGTGTAGAGATTTTATTTATAACCAATTCTTTAGATCTCTAGAATAAAGAATATATTAGGTTTGATCGAATTACTAGGTATTCAGGTTTTCCTTATCAATTAATTAGTTCGTTAGTCAAAATCAAATCAAATCAAACAACTTCTGTATATACATGTTTGATAATGTTGAATGTAATATTACATGTTATATAATTTCTGGTACAGTGCGTTTTAACGTAAATAGTTCACGTTTCTAACATCGGTATTGATAATTTAAATAAGACACTAGTTTTTACTAGTTTAATTGAAAGATACAAATGAAAAGATATTGAACTATTTAAATACTACATCTTTTATTGGCTGTTTCATCATTGGCCGGTGGCCTACTCGAAATGTCTGACAAGGTTGCACAAATATTATTGTAAGAAAATAATGATATCCCACTATGTATGGTCAATCGTCTGTTGATAATGTTGAGTTAAGAAAAAATAATTTGTGGGAGTTAAAACACCATACGCATCCAGCGTTTCCTGACTTCACGGGTTTCCGAAACTGAATCCGCCTTCATACTACTTCTGTAACTAATATTCTCCTTATCCTCTTATTGACATCAGTAACAACATAACCTTCTAGTCTGACTAGAAGACTAGTTACAAAACCAATATTGCGCCAGACATCGTCCAGTAGTGCGCACAGACCCTTGTCTCCGCTCACTTTCGATACTAGTTAGCAACACTGTATCATTCAACACAAAGGCTCCATGAGTAACAGACATTAAAAGTGTATTGAGACATTGAGTTTAGTTTAGTTAACGTTACAGTGCAGTGGAGAAATGACTTCAACTTTTGTGCCTCCCGATATCAGCCCGATATGCGTGGAACAAGCGGCGCCTCTATCGCAGTGTTCCCAGGCCGGTTTCATGTTCCTGTCGCTGTTGACACAGCTCTTCGGTGCACCCCTTGAGAACGCGTACGGCAAAATAAACCCGTACACACCGCCAATTAAATACGACTACTCGCCCGTCACGAGCTTCGGCTACGACTCGCTATCGCCACCGGAACTCGGCCCGACACTCCCGATCCCATTGGAACCGGTCAAGCAAGTGCAATCCACCCAAATTGGACCGATAGTCCATCCAACGCACAATCATTACAAAACCCGACAACACGGCGACGGAGGATATTCAAATTCGGAATTCTTCTTAGGCCCGGAGTATTCCAGAAGATACGACGAGGTTCCATTTTCGAAATTCGACACCGAACAAGCGATAGTGGATTTCAACTTCTTGAAGCAAGGCAACTACTTCGATACGGACAGCGCTGATACGAAAGTGACAGCGAAAGTGCAGAAGAATGGCGCTCGCGGTAGACGAAGCAGAAGAAAGAAGAGGAGCTCCAAGGAGTACGATTTCATTGTTGTCGGTGCTGGATCCGCCGGATGTGTGGTTGCCAATCGATTATCTGAAGTGAAGAAGTGGAGGGTGAGTTACTTTTAAATAACTATAGTTAATAAATTGACTAATTCTTCTTATTGTGTATTCTGATTAGGGCAGACATTTTATCTTAAATTCGATCATCAGCTTTGCGATGTACACTTAATTCTTAATCTATACATATTGACTAGAGTTCTCCCCGTGGTCGAAATTCGACCATACAATTTTAATTTCATTAAAAGACCATCTTAATTTTTTGATTACGATGAACGAAAAAAAGTAAAATCGGTTGACAAATACACGAACAAAACGTGCCGAACAACTACGGCTATCCTATTTATATGTAGATAGACGTTGGTTGCTGACTTCGTTTGTTTAATTTAAACTGAATAATCATTTATGAAATCGATTTTTAATTTTATTATCATGGATGTATTCAGTAGTTTTTGTCTATATAAGCAATGACAGACGTGGTATTGTTGCGAGTGCCCGATTTACGGGGAGCAGTACAAACTTTCGCATTTATAATATTAGTAGGATTAGTAGGATAAGATAGGATATTAGTAGGATAGGATAGGATATTAGTAGGATAGGATAGGATATTAGTAGGATAGGATAGGATAGGATAGGATAGTAGGAAGTAGGATAGGATAGGATTAAATAAAAATCCAGTTCCATATACCCCCCTATTGCTTAATAGTGAGCTCGTTTTACTTCTACGAGCCTTGCAGGTTATATAAACGTTCCTAGTTGTTTATCGTCATATTAAATAGACGACTTCTCATTAGCAAGTTATACTTGACCTTTTAAAATTAATAAATAATGTGGAGCGAGGGTAAATACAGACGAGCAGTTGAGTATTAAGATTTTTTATTTTTTATGTAAGTATAATAATAGTAATATTTACACCGAGTTATATATTACAACTGAAAGGAGTTACGTAATCGATTACAGAGCAACTCGGAGCGTCCGCCGGCCCGCGGAGGTCTCCGGATCGCTTCTATGTCGAGCGTACAATTTTACGACTCCGTACGTAAAAACCAATATCATAATTGTGGAATTCCGGAACACCTACTCGAACACTAACTCCACATATCGCAGAGTGACATACGAGTACTTTAAAAATCAAACGGACGAGACACCGCAGTCGACGGCGGCCCGCGCCACCTAGTACATGTACCGCGCGACAATATGGCTGCGTTTGTGTATTGAGTATTGTGCCGTAATGTTCAGCATCAGTTGAATACGACATGTACAGTACGAAACTCGAGGGGCGGGCGGCGGGCGGGGGGCGCGTCTCTATGGCAATCGTGTTTGTATCGCAGTTCTCTCACGGCACTTCACATCACTTAAATATTACATAGTCTTGTCGTTCGAACATAATACGAAACGTATATATGTATATTGTAAAAAAATATAAAGAAATAATAATTGTAAATTCGTTACATCAGTAAAATTTTAGATGAAATATTCATAAAAAAATAATATCGATATAGTCACGTCGCATGACTGGCCCGTCGGCTGCACGCGGGAGCTCGAGATTCAGTGTTCACTAGAGAGGGGACGCGCGGGGCGGCGGGGCGGCGGGACGCGGGCGGCTAGCTGGCGCACTTGGTCTTGCCGTCCAGTAGCTTGCGCCACAGGTCGAACTGCTCGTGGTAGCGCACCATGTGCACGGCGATGCCGCGCTGGATGGCGCAGGGGTGCGCCGCCACCTTCTTGTTGTAGAACTCGGGCGCGTGCGTGCGGCGCAGGCCCAGCCGCGCGGCCAGCACGCCCGTCACGAACACGTCCTCCAGCCGCAGGTAGCGCTCGCGGGGCGCCGCGCGCAGCAGCGGCCGCACCGCGTCCGCCGTCACTAGGTACGCGGGGCCCGTCGCGAAGTCCGGGAACACCTTGCCGGGGAACTGCAAGGGAGACACGTAGTACTTGGACTTTTCGGTGCGCTTCGGCAGCGACTTGCGCACCACCTTGCCCCAGATGGTACGCGTGGCGTTCTCGCGCGCCGCCGCGAACCGCAGCAGCCGCGGCACGTTGATGAACATGTCGTCGTCCGTCTTCAGGACGCGCGGCGCGCGCGGGCAGTACGTGTCCGCCCACTCCAGCATCGACAACGTCTTGAGTGTCAGATTGGAGTAGGAGTCGACCGAGCGGCCCACGATCAGGTCCCCGTAGAGCGCGTCCTCGGCCTGCAGCGCGGGCCGCAGCGCGGCGGGCGGCGCGCCCAGCACGAAAGCGAGCGCCACGTCGGAGCGCGACGCGAAGTGTCCCCACGTGAGCCGCACGGCGTCGCGCGCTTCGCGATGCGCCGGGGCACTCGTCACCAGCACCAGCAGCCGCAGCCGCGCGCCCAGCGCCGGGCACAGCTCGGGGTGCGGCCGCTCGTGCCCCGCCACGTACACGTCGCCCGTCAGCAGCACGCGCGGGTCGCGCCGCACCGCCGCCGCCGTACTGCTCGCCCCCGCCGCCGCGCCGCCCGCCCCGCTCCCACCGCCGCTCGCCGCGTTCGACACGGACACCGCGACGAGCACCGGCGCGGGTACCGAGGCCGCCGTATCGTTGGCGCGAAGCACCGACTTCTGAAACGTGTCAAAGTTCTTGGATTAACTAAAAAAGATCACTGTAAAGAAACGATAGTATAAAAAACAAAAGAAAGAAATATGCCATCGGTCCAGGAATGACACCTGAGCCGTTGTGAATAAAAGCGCGCGAAATGTGAATGAAAACTGAAAAAGTCTGCCAGTGCCATCGTCAGTCTCCAGAATGACTGAAATGAAGTCCATGGATGGTGCTAATCTTGAAAGCACTCGGGCTGTGTTAAAACAATGGAGCCAATAGTATGGAGATATGTATGATTTTGTTCACGATGCTGACGCAGAAATAGAAAATCTTACTGTGTTTAGCATGTGAAGATATCACAAAGAAAGGGGTCGCTCGGGCGATAGGAAGCTTCAAATGTGGCAAGGCTGCCGGTAGCGACAAGGTGTCTGCGGAAGTGATCAAATACGGAGGTGATGTCAAATCAATCAAATATGGGACTTTAGCCGTGCGGGCATCGTGCCCTTGTAGACAGGTTAGAGGTCAGATATAGAATGCACGACCTACTTAGCTATCAGTTTGATCAGTTCGGCAGCTAAAACATACACACCGAGAATTTCTACAATTTTGATACAAATTTGATACGGAGACGAGACACGATCCGAGCTACAAGCACTAGTCACCATTTTGAAAGACGGTTGCATGAAGTAGGGCTTACAGTTGAATGTGACCAGGCCAAAGTGACGTTATTTCATATGAAAAGCGTGATGAATGTAGGAGAAGCACGATAGGTTCGGAAGGATAGAGACCGCATTAGGGACCCGGCGTGGGTAGCGGGTTACCAGCAGTACGGTGGAGGGCGTCTGGCGAGCCAGCGGGCGCGGGCGCGGGGGGCGCGGCGGAGCGGGCGCGTGGCGCGCCAGCAGCAGCAGCAGCAGCGCGGCCAGCGCCGCCAGCGCGCCCGCGTGCGAACGTCGCAGCACGCCCCAGCCCGCCGCCATGTGCGCGCCGCTCAGCCCGGCCCCGCAGCTCTCTGTAACGTGCGCGACGGCCTCGTCACTGTCTGCGAGCCTGGTGCTCGCGGCTGGTTACTGTTGGACAACGACTACATCGATGACGATGGCTGTGACTGTGTAGTGCAAAACACTCACGTCGCGTCGGCGTGGAGGTTACTCCGTGTTCAAAGCGCGCTCGTGAAACCTTTTGTGCAGCTGATTCTCAACGGACAACGAAACGCTTCTGAAGTAATTGTTATATTGGATTTGGCTGATGTAATTGATTAATTCATTATAAAACCAGTTTTATTTTACGAAGACAACACGACCGGGGCAGATCGTATGGACAACGGTAGTCCCTATTCCCTACTAATATTATAAATCTGAATGTAAGTTTGTTTGTTATGCTTTCACGCGAGAACTACTTGATCGATCATCATGAAACTCTGTACACATTTTTTTGGAGGTATTAGAGGTAACGTAGGATACTTTTTAAGAAAACAAAAATTTTTTTAGCTTTTGTCCGCGACTTCGTCCGCGTGGAATTGTGACTTTGAGCAGCATTTTAACTTCCTAGGATACTTTTATTGCCAAATCACTATTCCACGCGTACGAAGTCGTGGGAAATCTAGTATAGTAAATCTAGTATACTATATGTTGGAATCTGATAGCGGGCAACGCTGTATCTAGATAAATATGGCGTCAAAAAAAATTATTTCATAAACTTGAACCCAAGATATAACATTGGCTACGAGCTCGAAACGAACTAAATAAAAATGTATACATAGTTTTCATTGATCGATCAAACAAGGAAACAAATCGTGGATTCAAGATAAAAATAAGAAAGAACTCCTATAAATTGCGAATAAAATAGGCCAGGAAAAGCTGGAATGCACACGTCTAGCAATTGGAGTGTTTTGTGTCGTCGAGTGACCGATATACCAGAAACAACAAATGCCTATTACTTTTTACCGAATTAAGTACTGAGCGGTAAAAGGTGTCAAAAACCTAATGAAAATATAGAACAGTATATGGAACTAAAGAAATATTCAAAAATTGTGATTTTAAAAATTTGGAGTCTAAAATAAAGGAAAGGTTGTTAAATGGCACCTATTGTGATGCAGTAAAATTTGAGTTACATATGGTTCGTTTCAGATATTAATAACTCGAAAACTAAATCAATTAGATGTACTCGCATACTTTGATAATACAAAATGTATGTACAAATTGTACAAAAACTGTTTGGAGATCTATCTCGAACGACGACACCGTCAGTCGCGGGTACTCATTAAGTCACCTACAAATTGCATGCAAATAGGTCAGTAGCATCGACGCTGCGGGTGAGATTACGATTCGACTCCGACTTCATAAATGTTAGATCCGTTACGATTTCACGCTGCAATACTAATAACAACAGTAACGGCCGCTAAATGATGCGCTTTATCTGCAAGCGTCGCTGTCCGGCGCCGAGGCCGGGGGGCGCGCCCTGCGCTACGTCGTCTACTAGCACGGTAGTGCCCGTCTTATGCAGATTTAATTTTTATATTATTTGACATCCGCTTCGAGTTTAAATTTTTAGTTCAAAATTTCGAGCAGAGCCGATGTAAGTAAACTTTTCTAAGGCGCTTTGATTGTAAGCGCTGACGCGTCACTTCTAAGCGCCGCTACTTACATTACAAAACGCGGTCTCGCAATCGCGAAATGTGGAAACGAACGTATGACAAGGGCGAGCGATGAGGTTGGGACACCGACGAAGCCTTCAAGGCGACCACGGAGAGTGGGCCAAGAGTAGGCCGAGAGCGGGCCGAGAGCGAACCGAGAGCGGACCGAGAGCGAACCGAGAGCGGGCAGGTGTGCGCCAAACGTCAATCGATCTCAAACGATGCACATCCTGTACTATAGTAACGGGACATTAAATTTTGTTTTCGATTCTTTTATTGTTCAACCGCTGGAGTTTCAGGCCCTAGCGTCCCTCGCTCCCGACTGCGGATTGACTAACTTCACGGTGACTTTCTATATTTTATAACATACTCTAAAGTGTGCAGGTTTCCTCACGTGCTTTCTTCAAACATCAGTATAACGAGTTACATGAAAGTGTAAATTCTAATTAATCATAAAACTCAAGTGATTTAAAAGTCGAAGGTCAAAAGGAAGATTTGATGCCACACCAAAATCTTAATAGTAAAAAAAATAATATTTATTCAATCATATCGTGCCCGTGTCGCGGCGGCCGGCCCCGTCCAGTCTCGCTCGTGTCAGTGTATACAACGTGTACGCGGCCTTGTGTTTAATTGATCAATCGCGAGGCGACACGCATCAGACATTATGCATTAACTAATTAGTAATTATTATTAGTATATTTCGTTTTATTCGAGTTAATCTGGACAAGTTGAATGAAAAAAAATGAAAATGTTGATTCTATCGATCAACGAACATAATGTTGAGCGGTCGAAAAGTTTCGAGGACGGTCTTCGTGCGAGCATCGCGGGTGCCTCCTGAGATTCGCCCGGAGTGTGCGGTCATGTCCCACCGTACCTGAATCCCCTCGGTGTATGTCATATTAAGGGTAATATCGGACTTTGGTCCGAGACGGTCGTTACCTATTCCCCTTCTCGCACACCCGAAGCCAGGAACGTGAACGTGAGCCAGTGGATTCCATTCACGAGGATGAGGATCCATTGACAGACAATATTCATCGATTACTCTCCTGACTGTGAACATTTTTATGAAAAATCATTAATTATGAAGCTAGAAACTAGAACAGTTTGAAAAGTGTTAGTCTTTTTTTATCAAATCTATTACCAGCGTTACGTCACCGGCTCTTCTCTAGAAGCAGAAGATGAAGATTGATACATAAATCAGTTTTGTTCTAAAAAGTGACGAGTAGTGTGACATTGTTAAACTTGAAAACACATCCACGGCGACCTGCATTCATTTATTTATACGACACGATATTACACGACACCGGTTTTGGGATTCAAATGTGTCGCGGCCGTTTCATTGAAATATTGAGTCGATCGGTTGAGATCAGATGAATATTGGACCTGCACGTCCACGAACAGTCCCCCGTCGTCCGAACGTGGCGGAGCGGAGCGGCCGGAGCGGGCGCGCGGAGACCTCGAGCCCGCCGCTGGGTGCGACCGACGCGTCCCGACAATTAGTCCTTTTTTCTTTAAAAATAATCGTAATGCGATTAACTCGTATGCGTATTATGTCGAAACGGTGCCGCGACCGTTACGCGTGTACCCTTGACCGTGACATTTGTGGGCCGAGTCACCGCGAGCTTCGTCGACCACCAAATATCGCAACACACCTTCCGCAAGCGGGCGAGGTCGTCTTCACGCGTCTGTCGTGTTTACACGACCGTACAAACGGCGAGCCCCCCCTCCACTCGACGGCGCTTAGCACGTATGTGGCAACCGAAAATTCAATAATTTACGCAATGAAATGAAATATTGTGCATTCTCGTATTGTACAGTCAAAATAGCGAACTCGGTCCCGGTCTACGGGAGAGCTCGCCGTCGCGCTCGTCTAGGGGATGCTTATCTACTCATGACTCAAATCAGTCGTAGACTGAGGTTTTCGGGAAACTTCGATTCAGAGAGACCGTTAAGTACATACTTGGCATTGAATTTTGTTCGAATCGGTATCCGTCACGTGCCACGGTACGATGTGACATGGCAATTGTACAACGTTGACGCTCGCCACGAGCGACGTGCGGTACGAGCGGGGTCCCGCGGGGGCGACGGGGGCCGATCTTTACCGAACCGATTGAGAACAAGCAGCTACCTTGGAAGCCGACTCGTAGATGCACTCGGTCGTTCGTATACTTCTCTATCCAAAGACATAATGCAAAGAAAAAAACATGTGAACGTCGACCTTTATATTTGAAGTTATGTATTCCCGGAACTGAGCAAACTTTATAGACGCAGTCGCTATCGTTAAGTGCGTTAAGAATAGTCGGGTCAGCAGAGAGACGTATGTGATTCGATAGATAATTGAAGTGGACGGTCGCGGATAATCGCGTCTGAAACGATTCATCTCAGCAGCGCGGCTTACGGCGCCAAAAAAAAAAAGAAGCAATAAACGTAAAGCTCGCATCCGATCGGGAATGATAATGTATTATTTACTTCCGCACAATCGGCAGTTCGGGCGAGTGCACACGCGGCAAGGTCGCACTGCACGCGGCCGTCGGCCGGCGAGCGCAATGGCGATCATGTACATGTACTAGTATGATCTGTTGGAAGTTACCCGGAGAGCGCCCGGAGAGCGCCCGCGCGGGGTCAAGGCCCCCGCGGTCACGGCGCGGCCGCCGACCACGCCGACACCGCCTCCGGCTTGCGAGCTTCATTTATTGTTTTATTTCTGTCTATGCGATGTACTAATCATTTGAATATCATACGTACGTGTATTGACATAAACGCCTAATCTTCAATATTTCATCTTAATATCGAAAGCTTCTAAGCCGTAAGCGAGTCAAATACGAATCGATCTAAGCGTTCGTGTAACATGTCGTGTATTAATATACGTGCGTATTTCCATATACAAATAATACTAACGCCAGGTCGACAATAAAGCTGCTCGGTCAGCGCGCCCCGACCTGGACGGGATCACTTTGTATTACAGATCGATCGAAACAGTTTTTTCAGGCGAAACCGAAACCGAACTTTCGGTCGGTCATTACTTTGTATACAATCATTCCGTGGTTCATCATTTACCAATGTGAAGTTAAATCGAGATCGGTCCCTCTCCCCCGCCGTCCTCCGATCTGCAAGGGTTTCGATCTCTAGTCGTACGAGTGTTTCTTTGATCGCACAGAATGCGCGTGAAGGACGAGTCGGTTCCTAATCCCGAAACATTACTTTATTTCATTTATTTTCCAAGTTCGTAAGTTATTATAATTGTTTGTACACAGCGCCGGCCGCCGCCTCCGAGCGCGCCGCACTCGACGACTTCTTAGCTAATTACGCGTCTTTTTATGATCGTCGTCGAGCCCGAGGTGGTATCGAAGCGACCTCGTCGGTTTGCGGCGAATAATAAATCTGAATGTAAAACATACTATACACGCAAATTTGTGATGACAAACTGTGGACGCGATTTATGTACGAATACGTCAGGTTTAGATATTTAAAAAAAATTAAAAACTTCAATTGCATCAGAAAACTGTATTATGAAGCGCAACGACATGGCAGTTTCATTTGGAGGTATGTGACGCGACGGGGGCGGCGGGGGGCTGCACGGCTCCACATAACTCATATAACATTCTTGAAAACTCTAAGGTTTCAGCCGCGCTGATCGGAATGGAGGCGCGTGTCGTGCGACCGTTCTCGAATAGGACCTTACGGATAGGACTAATAGCGTACATGAGTCCGGTCACAATTAATTGTTTAAAAAATACCGAATCTTTCTCATTCACTATCGACAGGACGGCAAGAGTGGGACCGACGGTAGGTCTGTTCAGATTGCATGACTGCAATCCTATCCTATCCTACTAATATTATAAATGCGAAAGTTTGTATGTATGTTT
>DWMP01000190.1:0-10912 GCA_018245295.1 Agara epimachia | reverse complement strand
GTAACTGGTGAAATGTGGGGGTGTACTACACTCCTCTGCCTACCCCTTAAGGGGATTACAGGCGTGATGTTACGTATGAAATAAAAAAGTCAAATTTTGGTTATTTCTAATATGTATAATGTTTTACAAGGTATAAGGTCAACCCGCAATCGGTCGCTTACTGCTTCCTGTTGATTCTGTTCACTGTTGTTAAATAACGCCAACCACCAGTGCCAACCGTGTTGGTATATGTATACGGTTCGCTGGGGGAAGTACTTCCGCTACATCTATTTTTACAGTGAATCAATTGTTATGAAGCAATTTGTGTTGCATTTCGAACGGCGTGAACCGGTCTACCGGTACACCAGAGGCGACCATCTTGCTTCCCAAGAATAGCAATCTGTGACCGACCACTAGTGTTAAATACATAAATGAATCAATTTGAAAACATCATTGATGAAGGGGATAAATTACAAACTACATATTACCTCAGCAGCAGTAATGTTACTTAGAGCGTTATTTATTAGACTAATTTGTTTAGTCGATAGATGATAAAACTGTTTGACAAAGAGTAGTAAATTAAATTTTTAAGTAACTATCTTGTTATCATAATTTAGTAGACTTGTATGATAATACAATATAATTGTATGATAATATAATATACTTATATATTGTAATATAATCATTCAATGAACATACTAGTCTATTAAAGTACTTAAATAATAATGCAATGATGAAGGATTATATATTTATGTACATATAAGAATATATTTGTATTTTAAGATTATATGTTTATTTAACCTGAATCCTGGATTATCTAAATGGAAAACGATTGTATGTAGTGTATTCAAAACGGTGTAAAGATGGTTATTATTCAGTTGTTAAAGTAGAATTGCGCATGTTGAACAAACTGAAGTTAATAAATTTTCACTAAGTGAAGTGTAAGATATACTATCAAAGATAATCTCAAGACGTTAGATATCAGGCGAAAGATATTAAATGAGGCAACGTCTCACGTATCTACATACTTTAATATATATTAATAGCGAAGATTGAGGAGTGATACGTTCCGCAATATATTTACACTAGTCAAGACACTGTTTTCTTTGTGATATCACTCCACGGGAGAACGTATTGCGTTAATAAGTGAACAAAAATATTCCTTAAATTTAACACAGTCGATTGAGTAATGTCACAAAAACTTGGTGTCATTTAAGAATATATTTATTGTCTGTGCTGATAAGGCTCAATACCGTTTCAAATTTGCCGATAATGTTATCGCTAAATTTCCTTCACTACGATTAAATCATTTGTACAGGTGTAACGCCGTATGTGAGTGGTAGATAAAGATCTAAAAACATAACCATGAGGTATAGTTTAAAAAATTGTGACCTACATGTGATAAAATGTGATTAGTGCGTTTGTGAAATACGAATGTGAATATAAATAAACTAATTAAGAAATATGGATCGGTTACGACAAAAAGGTAAGAAAGACAAAACTTCTCTTATGGCCGATGTGAAAAGTATAAAGGAAAATTTAAAGATCAAGGAAATCCTACGGACGGTCAAAATGAATAGCAGCATGCGTTTAAAGGCTCCACCGGGGAGCAAGGTCATGGACAATAAAGATTTCAATGATAACGAGGATTTTTTTGAAGAGTCAACAACAACAGGTAATCCAAATCGAAGTGCGATTGATGTGCCAAGTGCTACAAATCCAGATGTTGTCTTCGATAACAGCCAGTTGGAATTGAGGCACGAACAAATTGATGATGATGTTAGTCACATCATAGATATTAAAAACATTCAAAAGAAAAGAAGTCACTCAGATGAAATATTGAATTCATCTATTAAATCATCTGATGATAAATCTAGAGAACAATTTACTACGGAAATTAGTACGCCTGCAGGAAACACTGATGAACTTATTGAACAACTGATATACGACCAAGGTATTAATCAGATTGAGAAACAACATGCAAAGAAATGTGAGTTCTCAGAGATAGATAGTTTGACACAAGTAATCAATGAGCTATCTGAGGAAAAACCTACAGAAAAATATTTAAAGGAATCTAAACAGCTTACCATGAACGAAATTGATAAACAATCTTTGGAAGAGACTGAAGGTGTAAGTAAGGAAAATTATTTTCGACAATCAAAAGAGACACTGGAACAGCATCCCCATGAACAATCTCAAATTCCACTAACTAAACAGCTAGAACTTCTTTCTACTAAGCAGTCTGAGGAGCAATTTGAAAACCTACTTGAGGTGTTACCTGACCATTTGAGAGAGACGAGTTATAAGGAGTCATCTGAGCAGCAGTTCAAAGATCAAAAAGTAGAGCAGCCTGAAGAACAGTGTAAGGACCAAGCTGGAGAACAAAAATCACAAAACTCAGAATTCGAGGTTCTGGCTGCTAAAAAAATACTTAAAGAACAGCCTACAGAGCAACGTAATGAGCAACTTGAAGAGCAATTTGTGGAGCAACCTGAACAACAAACTAAAGAACAGTTAGTAGATCCGCTGCATGATCTGCCAGAAGAGCTGTTCAAAGAAACATTAATAATACGACCAGAAACAGAATCAGAAACCATGAATATTTCTTCTCAAAATGATTCTTCTCAAGCTGGTAGTGTACTTGTTATTGTAGATGCCCCTGATTCTCAGCTTTCAACTGAAATTCCAAAGATAACTCTTCGAAATCGAAAACTTTCATTAGACCATTCGCTCTTGGCAGGACGAGAAACTTTATCGCAATCAGAAGTGGATCTACACTCTATAGGAAAATTACCATTGGAAAGGAAATCCTCATTCTTTAGAAAAAAAATGGACAGCTTTTTTAGGAACACGACGGAAATGTTTAGAAAACAATCTTCTAATGCTAAGTCTCAGCTCATTCAAAGGAGAGGATCAATGTCTGTTTCGCTCCAGTCTTTGAATGAACGGACTAGTAGTTTTAATGGTGATTACAATGAAGGCATGCTACATACTCAGCAGGTAAGGTGCTGTTTTTTAGTCGCTCGTATTACGCTACGCTACTAAATATTACGTAATTGTTACGTAATAATTAATGTATGTACTAAATGATATAAAAACGGGACTTTTTAGCTTTACTTATAGTATTTGTTTTTTTAAATTATTAAATATTGTTGCGTTTGACTACGAGCTCACCTAATGGTATGTGAGGTGCAGTCTAAGTAAGATATAGCACGCTTGCCTAGAATATTATATACATATAAAAAATTATTCATTAAAACAAACAAATAAAAATATCTGTAAGCTATCAATAGCATGGTTAATTCATTCGTGCACAAAGTTTCTTAGCGTAGCGAAGTTAAATTTCTTTTAAATTCTTAACATTCATTAAGCAACACATAGTAATGCTCTGTTCCAAAGAAATTCGAGCACCTACCAAGAATCGTTTATCTAAGTCAGTTAACTAAAGGTGATTAATTTGTTTATAACAAATTTCTACGCAGTAACACGAATAACTACTAAATGTAAATATCATGTGTACTCAGCACATGGAACATAAGCCTGGTTCTAACAGCTTTGACTAAAAATTAATATATGTACTGATAATTTAAACTTAGTAGTCAAAAGTAGTGTCTACTACATTTCTTTTGGTAATACATACATATTAATGTTCTCTTTAATACAAGTTATAAATATATTATAAAGGCAACGCTTGAGATTTCTTAAATACATTTTCCATTAAAACACGACATATAAAGCTTAATAGTTCCATTAAGGTACAATAAGAATCGATCTCGCTCCTGACCTAGCCGTCGTATAAGGACACCATGTGAGTAGCGTAAGATGAATCCTATTGTTCGCCGACTTTTATTATGAAAATATGACCTATCATAACAAATCAATGATAAAAGCTTATAATTATTGTATTACATTTTCCTTTGTGCACCTGTCTCATCAAATAACGCGATAATAAAACCTGAAAAGCTAATATCGGTTATATGTTGAATGCAGAATACCCAGTATGTATGTTTTGGGTATCAATTCACGGATCTTGCTGTTTAATCATTGTTTCGTATTCACACTATTCTAAATATTTATATGGTAGCATACTGTTAATCATTACATTTAAAAAAAATGCTTTTAGTGGTGAAAATTAATAGACTGCATTAGAAAATATTACCTTGTTAATTTAATAATTTAAGTACGTATTGTTCTTATTTCTTTTTTGTTATTTTTGGACTCGGCACCGACTTCGTGAAAATAATGAAGGTACCTCATTATTTTCATTTGTTTTGTTTATATTCATGTACTTTTTATGAATCATCCGTGTGTACATAAATAAATGCAAAAGAAAACAAATGTAACAATCATTTCATATATCATTTGCATTAAGGTCGCTGGCTCAATGGTCTTGCCGGTAAAGCATATTTAGTAATAACGGAAGTCGATCAAAGTAACAGATCGCGACGACAGCCTTGCATGCAAACCGCCCATAATGCAGACAACGCCTAATATGAAAACTTACCCATTAAAGCGATATATTGGTAGAATTAACGACATTATGGGATCGCAAACCCGTAACTGTCTGCTTCTTGCAAATATCTACAATAACTCTTTTGCTCTCCTGTGTAATATTAGTTGTTATCCGAATTTTTTCTCGCGGTCTCATGTATACAAAAGGTTTCTCCGCCGCGAAACGTAGAAACAAAGTATAGAAATACTTTGTTCATAATAATAGATTTTCCCCACACCAAATTTCGTCATACTTCGCTCATTACTTTTGGTGCGATGAACAAATAAATAAAAATGGTAGTGTTTTACCAGTTCATTTGCCAAATTTATTTCCTGCATAAATTTCATCTTAGTTACCTATTTACTAGTCCTACTTTTTAGTACATAAAGACTACCGGCTATCCGCCCTCTTAGCAGAGTTTGAGGAATAGTTAGAAAACTTAAAATACAGACAGATATAGCTATTTTTATTATCTTTTTCAAATATCTTTATTACAGACTAGTGATTGAAAATACACAAAATTCACTTTAAACGCCTTACTTATCAATTATTATCGCACAAATCGCCAGACGCCACATGACATCCCTCTTTAAAACAGTTAATAAACAAATACCTGTATCCATAGCAATTGGCGGCATTAAGCAATCAGCCGGTCGCAGCTGAGTCAGTATCCAAACACGATTAACTGAAAATAAATGTCGCATTGATAAATCGGCGCCACTAACTGCTAAATAGCGTGTGACTAATGACGATACGTTTACAACGGAACCTGTACCAGCGACCGCTGCACGTGGATGTCGCGGCGAAACGAGCAATGAGCTTTTTTGCAAAACGTCCATTTTTGTTTCGTTCGATGAGTACGTACTATCGTTGCAAAGATAACGTTGAAAGATGTAATTTGATTTTATGAAATGGTAGAATAGATTTTCGTCATGAGGGATTTTAAACCGTACCGTTAAAGAATATATTAGCAACGACTGTGATTGTATAAAAGCTTAAAGGCACCAGTAGCTACTAGTAGGTTTTGATAATCAGACCGACCGCTTACTTGACTGCCATATGCATTTGCCATTTATCTTTTAAGATATAAAAATTCGAAACTATGAATACTATGACAAATTTGACTATATCTTATTGATAATATTGGAAAGACTATTAACCAGTAGGTACGCATGTTGTAAAATGATGTTGTGTGTTTTAACAAAATAGAAGATGAATTGTTTGACATCTTATTAATGTCGAAAGTTATTTTGAACGTTAGATATCTGCATTCGTTATTATGGTTCAACGTTTAAATCAGGACACTTCACGATTACTAATATTTATTGCGTCAATGTAACGTATCCATAACTCATTAAGTTATTTATACATCAAAGGCATGATGCCAATAATCGATACATTTCCAATTCTTACATTGTTTTTATTCCAATATGTACAAAGGATTAGTTCCAACATTATGTTAACTTATTTAAGATGGCGGTAAATTTCGTTTCAAATTTCTTCGTACATGGCTATTTAACCAGAATATGGGTACATTGAGGTACCTATGTGCAGAAAGCAATAACAATTCGGGTAGAAAACGTTATTCAATGAGAGACACTTGACGACAGACAATCGCAAAGTCTTTATAATCGTAAAAATAACTTTGTTAAAAATGAAAAATACAATACAAATTAGGCATTTGCCTACACGCTATTGATGCCATGGATACACTTGTATTGAAAAAAAATATATAATATAGTAAAAGAATAGATAGAAAGTTAATTGTGCAATAACTTAGTAGTACGATATTAAAATAGTACCAATGTTCTATTTAGACATATAGCACGCGGTGTTTAACTATAATAAATTGTGTATTTAGCTATTAAGATTGTCCACTGATGTAACTAGTTTAAGTCCTATATAATGTAGTAATCGTTGGTTGACCTGATAAATAAATAAATAAAAAAGAGTAGATAATTGAGTGGTAATAGTTACGATTTGTGTTTATTTACGAAATAAATCTAAAGTCACAGGACTAGTACCTACCGGCATAAGTAAATGTTGACGCGATAATGTGACATATATGGTCCTATAAAAGCTCTTTCTTTAAACTATAAGTGCGTGCGTAACTTTAAGGATCGCTATCCAATTAAGGCCATAATTTTCCGATGCCGTGTCGATTTCAAGTTCCAAAAAACTAGGGTTACTGAAAAACAACGAAAAAATTAATTTCACTTAGTCGCCTTAGGAGGCAAAGTAATTACTTATTATATTTATTACCCGGGTTCCGTAGGTCATTGTTCTTTTACCATGATGAATGTTTGAGTCACCATTATCTTGATCTAAAATTGAGGTATACGTTCTGAAAACAGGAACTAATTACTTCAAAATAAATAAGTTTTATAGACAGATTATTTGTGGCTGGCAACCCTTATACATACATACATCTTTATATTATTCAGCTAGTGAGTTGTAAGACACTGCTACTAGCTACAACCCACAACAGATACAGATAAGTTTTAATTTTTTAAATTAGAACTTCATTATTCTCTCCTGCTAATGATGTTAAAGTTTTTAGACTCTTTTTAGTTTTTATTTGAATGACTGTCTTGTGGAACGGGTTATTTTTAATTAGGTATTTTTTATCATATACACAGTATTAAACTTCTGTAATAGTAATAGTACGTGTGAAGGAGCCCACCATACAATAGAGGATAAAAAAGGGCTTTAATTCCGAAACCGAATTGCTGTATAATATTTACATTGAGAATGTAGTTTATTATATATGCTATAGTATGGATAAGTCAACCCTAAAACGTTTTACTTACAAAATCCAAGATAGTTACAAAACATACTACTAAATTATCGATTCATAAACTTTTAGACATCACCTGTACACATATAATAAAGATCACAGTGTTAAATAAAGAGCAGGAATAAAAATCTCTTTGTTAATCAACCTTAAAAGAACACGAAAAGACCGTCTTGTTCCGCTTCACCCTGAATACTAATGAGAATCATGGCAGTGATTTGATAAAATTTGTGAAAATTCACAGGTCTTTTTTGCATAGGATCTTGCTTTATTTAAAAACGACGAGACATTTAAGTATTATGTTGAGATTATAAATTTGTTTGATGGTAATTTTTTTATCGAATTGAACAGATTTAAAAAAGTATTGTAGGAAATTTTAAAATAACCAATTTTTTTAAATTACAATAGTAAATTATTATCAATATTAATTAAACTCTGGAGGTGTCTATTTGGTTTTTAGTCAACGCTTTTATAGACTTTTGTCTCATTTTATAATAATTGTAACGATCCAACCTTTAGATAACAAAGTTATGAGAGTGGAACAGCTTAAACTGGTTCGTTTAAACAGACACGGCACGTGCCTGTCCGTACTCGTACCTACCTTAATATTTTAGTCTGGTCTAATCGACGTGTGCTATCTGTTTTAAACGATAAATTTATATATCTTTAAATAATGAGAGTTCTGTGAAGAGCTGAATATAAATTTTGTGGGAGTATAATTAAATTAGCTATATACTCATATATTGGAAAGGTTAACGTAATGTTCCCAATATTAATTTTACATTGCTTGGTACTTAATAACATGTTGCTGAATCGCATTGAATAATATGGACATCATTTATTTCATTAATTAAGTTGTGTATTATACGTCTACTTATCGAACCTATAGTGTGTGACAGACTTAGGTTTATAAATCGTATTATGGTTTTCATTTAACATACGAGTAGGTACACAGCTTGTCTTGCCTTAGACTGACTGACGGCATATAGGTATCTCAACCCTTCAGTGAAGTTATTACTACACATTTTTTACACACTATTATGTTTACTTGTCATCCATATAATGGACACTAACTTAGCTATCAATAGTTTATTTAACGTTTTGACTAGGATTTTAAATAATAAATCTGTTAAGACTAAATATTCTGTGGTTTTCATGAATATTGATGGAGCGTTAATTTTTACAATGGTCGCTGATTTTATGGACGAAATTGTTTTTACATTTTCTACTCTTGTATTTTCCGATAACTGCTTTGTCGTCACCTCTACAACGTCACTAATACTAACGTACAACGACTAATGCCATATTTAACCGCTATCGAACCCGCAGTAGTCGCGGCGGACTCAGCGCTCGATGATTTACTTACAGCTTATCCTGTCTACTGTTGACTTACGACGAGTTGAGCCATTTCGGCGCTTAAACATTTGCTTTACTGCGTGTGTAATGATTATTGTAAAAATAACAGAAATATGCTTTATTGATCTGCCCCGTTATTATAAATGTAAATGCTGTATTTTACCTACGTAGGTTTTCATGACAATGATATCCCTAATATGTTTACGAACGAACTGATTTGTAGTGTTCAAAAATTCCATGCAAATTGTCAATTTCAGAAATCTCAGTAGGTCCCTCTTCTTACGTTCTGAAACATGTACAGACAAATTCCCAAGGATGACATACATGAGGTGAATTGAGGTATGAAAAAAATATTTGAATAATTCTATATCCCTGAAGTTTACCATAAATATAATGCTAGTGTCGCTCTTGACACGCGCCTATCACCGCACTAATTACTAGTGGATACCTTTAAATCAACTAGGAATTCCATACACCCTCGCTCTCGTTAAGGCATTTGTAAGCAACTATGCAAAAGTGAACCGTTAGATTGCACATTGACTGTGATGATGCAGTCGCAGACAGGGGGTCATTATCATTATCGCACCGCTCGAAATCCATTAATCACGTTGGTATTCCTGAACCGAGCCCGCTCCACCCGTCCCCCTCGCTTCCCCTAGTACCTGGACGCCAAGCATCCACCCTTCCCTTATCAGTTTTGATGTAATGACTCGCAAGCGAACTACCATATAGGGAACTGCTAACTGAAAGAAAACACACCAATAAATACGAAGTGTCTGATGCTTTATTTAAATAAAAAGTTTTAAAAATTTCTTTGTACAGTAATTAAAAATAAAAATAGTAGACCGAATATGTTCAACTGTCAATTGATATCTGATGGATAGTGTTTGGAAAAGAAATTAATTTACGATTAAAAAAAACTGATCACAACCTACGACTGACTTTTTACAGTATAAATATACATTTTTTTAGGTATTTTAATTGAAAGATATTTTTTGATGTTCAACTAACCTCATTACTAACGCTCATTAAACCATCGTCTTCAGCATATGTGCAATATAAGAAAAACACCACGAATGGACGTAGCCCTAAAGCCGGTGGTAAGCCGTCATTACAATCTATTGCACTAATGCATGGTACAGCATTGACATTCCGCACGCAGCGCGCACTGATTCGATCCGCGATGAGACCGGTTATTGAATCAGTTGGATAACCAACCCCGCATTCTCGCAATCCGAGGCGGATTTGCATACGGACCCGTAAAATGATCAATCCACAACATAACAAAGTAGATTAAGAAAATATTTTTAAAATTCGGGTTCAAATCCCGGGTTTGGGTACTGTTGGATTTTTCTAATTTAAAATTTCTAGCAGTGACTCAGAGTCTGGATGTGTGCCCGGTGTATGGCAATAGGCTCACCACCTATTCCATTGTGGGACTTAAACGTAACTGGTGAATTGTGGGGGTGTACTACACTCCTCTGCCTACCCCTTAGGGGATTACAGGCATGATGTTAGGTTACGTTTTTTGTTTTATTAAATTTTAACGAAAAATCTAAGTATCTCAATTTTACACCCAACATTATCAGAATTGAAAGCTCGACTCGATTTCTCGTAGGAGTCCTTTTAAACAAATTTCCATGTAACGAAATACGCGTTTGATCCATTACCGAGCCATTATGGTCACGTAATTATCTCAGTGTCCCCAGGTCAGCCATTAATCAGAGTCCATTCAGAACGTTGCCAATCCGTCGTGGGGTCTGTGACACGACCATTTATTACCGCCGGTTGTAAGAAGTATTTCAGTCTATTTGGTTAACTTCTTACTCCCTGTTTCATGGATTGACGCGAGACGTCCCCTACAAAATAAATAAACGGGCATTTTTATTTCAACATTTTTGTTCATGTTATGATCATTGTTATTAAATTGTGACTTATTTCAGTGTTGGCTTTTGAGGTAAGGGGCGTACAAGCAATTTAATGAAAAACACATAATTTTTTGCCCAGAAAGTCGGTATATAATTTTGAGTGGAACCATGAAAACAGTAAAGGCATTAAGAATTTTTGATGTTAATTCCTGACGTTTCACCTTGTCTCTTATCTAGCGAGGAGTAAGTAATCTTTGAGCGTCAACGACTGAGTGACGTCACCGCTGACATTGGATTACAGTGACGAGGATTCGCCGAAGCCGAGGAAAATATTTTATTTATTTATTTTTTGGAGCTTTCGTGAAACTGTTGCAAACTTTTAGAACTGTTGAAATCTCTAAAAAATTTCCGAACTGGCGCAAC
>DWMP01000189.1:0-10915 GCA_018245295.1 Agara epimachia | reverse complement strand
AAGAAAGGATTTTGATAAATTACACCCCTAAGGGGATAAAATAGGGGATGAAAGTTTGTATAAATCTTATTAGATTTTACTTAAATTCAAACGCGGACGAAGTCGCGGGCACAGCTAGTAGGGTATATTTCGAAGTTGGTCCCAAAACAATTTAAAAAATAAATTGTCTTACATTTTTTCGGCGGTTTAAAATTTTTGTTTAAAATTCCTATTCTCGGTCACAGTAAAGCAGGTAGCTCTCATATTATCTAATCTAAGAGCGTACACGGCTTGCTGTATGCAGCGAATCCCATTTCGTCCGAGATCGAGCGGGATTCCACAACGGGAGCAACGCTTGTGTGTATTTTATCCCTTGTTTCCAACTTCTAATATTGAATTTTCCACCGGGCTCCGTGACTTATGAGTATAACGAGGCGATGCGCTGAGCGAGCAACATTGCGTGTTACTCGTGAAAAGGAAACAATATGTATGGTTAGGATTGAAAATGGATTAATGTTGTTGTTATATTTTATAGCGGTTTTTCCGACGCTTATCGATCGTCTGTTGGACACGGTCTCGTCGAATACTAAGAGGGGTTAAGCCGTAGTCTACCACATCAGACGCAGTTCATACACATTTTATTCATACACATTCATACACATTTAATTGTCTAAGTAGGAACCGGATAGCCGCGTGTGGAATTGTTCCCGAATTATTATTATACTATCAATGCTGTCTGCTCGTTCGCCATTCTCTTCACACAAGAATATTCCAATCCACGAATGCACAATTTTGATTTGAAAAAGGAAACTGAAAAAAAAGTTCTCCTGCAAAATATTCAACGCGATGTCCCCATCACATTCTGCCAGTCGCGATGACGTATGCAAAAAATCGCGTTCCATTTTCAAATAGGAACCGAATAACTGATGAATATGATCACACTGATGAACATACGGAACACCAGTCGACGCTCGCGAGGTTATAGATCGTAC
Source organism: Agara epimachia (assembly GCA_018245295.1). NCBI lineage: Eukaryota > Metazoa > Arthropoda > Insecta > Lepidoptera > Hesperiidae > Agara > Agara epimachia. The sequence goes on along the minus strand of DWMP01000189.1, from coordinate 9,944 downwards.
TGTTTAACATACATGCATATTTATGCCGTCACGTTTCTGTCATAACGCCGTTTACTTGAGGCTTAAGGCGTTTGCTGCATTCGGCCTAACAATATCTGCAATTGCAATACTTATTTATTTATTTAAGTAAAAGCACATCCGCTGCGTACGTAGATTAAATATTCGCTTATAATGTAACACAGAAATTATCGTTTAATGTTATTGTTGAATGTAATATTCGTAATTTGAATTTCGCGCCTATTTTATGTTGTGTACACTCTGTGGTAGCGGCTCTTCCCGCTCTCTATTCTTTTGGCATCAAGCGACCGGTATTATATTGTAATTTGAGTGCTAGTTTTATAATAAACCATTAATAAAACCTGAGCCAAGTGGTTTAATTCAACAGTTTGTTTGTTTGTTTGTTTGTTTGTTCCGTTTGAAACTCGCACGTATCCACATGACTCTGTTCCACGACGAACGAACAATAACTCGTAAATATTTATCACGCGTTTCAAATGAGTACCATTTTTAAGGGGCCGCTAATTATTTCCACAATCCGCTCGAACAAATCACAAAACAATTGATTCTGCGGTGTTTTTCACGTTCCGGCTACACTTATTTTTTTATTAAGCCTACTTTTGGGTATTCTCACTTGCCAATACAGTAAAATAAAACGTTAACTGTAGATTTTTTAATGCATCCTGAACTTTCAATCCATTAAACGCTTTGATTGTACTGTGAATAGAATCGACAATATAATTTTAAATGCATTAAAAGAACTTTAAAGCCTTGATGCATTTTTCGTTGCAAATGAAATCATTTTTGTACGTTATTGTCGAGGTAATGAATTGACTTCGATCGTCATTCGAAAAAATATAATCAAATACTCCAAGCCCCTAATAAGCCCCTAATAAAGAAGTTACGAAAATTGCTACGCTCACGAAGAGACTTCAAGAGCCAAAATCGCCTGGCATGGTTGCACATCTATTTAACAATAATACTAGAAGTTTGAGTTTCACAGGCAAAATAAGGAGAATAAAATGTGAAGTAACAAATTATAAGTCTCATAGCACGTCGTCAGCTGGACTTCTTAACTTTATAGAATTATCCTATTTATGTACTATTCTGTTGATGTTTGGTTCCAATCAATGTGAGAGGACATAACACGACATTTTCAGCTAAGTATATAATTTGTTTTCATAAATATTGTCACTTTATTGATTTACCTGATATTGTAATTCACTGCAATAACTGCTAAGTGTAACAAGAAATATATTTACTATCGCTAAAAAAAAAAAATTTTTTTTTAATAACGTTAGTGACGTAATTAAAATATAGTAAAAAATCTGTTAAAAACTCCTATTCATTTGTAATAAAAGTTACATTGAAAAAAAATATGCACTGCCCGGGAATCGAACCCGGGTCGCAAGAATGGGAATCTTGCATGATACCACTACACCAGCAGTGCTTGGTATACTGTGATAAAATACTGTATATATACTAACGATAATTTACAACATTTATGTTCATATGTTTTTGTAAGTTATTGTGTAGGAAAGTTTATTTAATTGTAACAACTCACACTAAACAACAAACAACGTTTAAGCTCCCGTTGACGTGTTTGATATGTGCATATTTTATCGCGATAATACTTGAAACGCCATCTGTCGAGAATACAGTAAGTAGTTGGGTGGAATATTCGTTCTGATAAGAACGTTATAACGCACCTAATTAATTATAGTCATATACGACAGATGGCATGTTTATTCATAAAATAATATCAAATAGTACATTCATAGGCAATACTTATTAATATTCAAATGGTTAATCACTTTTTTGTATGTTCTTATATTTTTTGTTTGCACACTTTCCAATTTTTATTGATGTGTGAAACTTAGCCTAGATTTTACTGTTTTTAGCATAAAACATATAAGTTGCACTTGTCATATAACGACTTCAACGATATTCATTCTAGGAATATGGGCGGTGATAAATACTGCGGGGAGCAGCGGCCGGGGCGGTACAGGTTGCTGGGAAGCCGCTCTGCGTGCCAACGTGCTGGGCGCACTGAGGGTTGCGAGGACCTTCGCGCCGCTGCTGGCGGCGGCTGCCGCAGACCATGCCCATGCTGGACGGCTTTTCTATATCGGTAAAAGATACTAACGGCTACATATAAAATATTTATAAAAACAAATTTGAATTCATAGCCTTGTGGTAGTTATGTCGGTGAAACCTGTTTTTGGCCAATAAGAGCTGCGATTATTGGTTATCAACTCATTAAATGTATCTCGATAATAATACTAATAACGAAGCCGATAAAATACGGTAATATATTTAATATATCATTTAGTATTTCATTCGTTCAAAAGTTTTACACTTAAAAAGCTCATTTTTTTATTATCCTCGTTTTGTTCTAAATTTATGGTAATACAGTCAGGTAGCTAAATTTACAAAAATACATTAATAGAGAATTGTTAGTTAAACAGAAATCCTATATTCAAAGTGAAACTTCATTTAGGATTGACATCAGACACCGCGTGCGAAAGCCTGTCCCGCCTGGACACGGACGCCGGCGAGGGCAACGCCGTGGCGGCGGCGGTGCGGTGGGGGACGTGGGGTGCGGCCACGGCGCTGCGCGCGTCGCTGCGGGCGCGCCGCCTGCACGTGGCGCTGCTGCACGCGCCCGACCTGGCCGCCTGCGAGATATACGCGCCCCCAGCTCAGCTCACTTCGCCTAGCCAACCGGCGAGGTTACATTTTTTAATAATACCTAAATCGGAATTCAATCTTGCGTTTGGAGGACGCTACTGTCATATTTTTTAAAATTACGCCGAAAAATATAAAACCTACATAAATTCTACTCGAAATTTAACGAGCACATTTAAAAAGATGGATCTCGGAGAGCTGTTTATTTACCAAAATGCAGTGCCTACATCAAATGCACTAGTGTGCATACATAACGATATCTAAGTAGTTTCAGTATAGTAGTGTGCGCAGTTAATACATAGTAGATACTTTAATCATAGAAATTAATGTTAGATAATAAAGTAAGATTTTTTTCAAATTTTTCCAATGAATGAATGAAATATTGTTCTTTAAATTTCAGTCGACCGGAGACGCCTAGCTCAGACGTGAGCACAACGACAGCCAGTTGTGCGGTGACCATGCCGGGCGAGGCGGCCGAGTACAGCGCCAAGGTGCTCCCCACCAGCGCTCTGAAGGTTCTCGAGGAGGCGCTCACCTCCCCCTCGCCCAGAGACTCCTACTACTTGAAGATGAAACACGACTCTTGGTTTACGAGAATGCCGTCATTGAGGGTCGCACATTGAGTGAACTATCTTGTCTTCTTTCTGTTAAATCTAAGGGCTGCAAGATAATGTGCTGATGGATTTCAAATATGTAAATAAATTGGTTGTTTTGAAATCAGAGGACAGAATATTTTTGTTTTGAATGTTTTGATGTAATATTCAAATATATTAATTAACACTAAAAGTAGCTGTTAGTGAAAATGTGTGCAGTATAGATATTTCGTGGATCAATGAATATTTTTATCTTGCATCCGTTAGATTTTCTATTTTTACTTTTAATAATGAACTGAACAACTCGATCAGGACTTTATTATAAAGAATATTATCTTGAATGTCACTAATGTAGCTTGATACAGTTTTTACAAACTTAATAAAGCAATGATTACTTTCAAAATGATAACATCAGATAGCTGCATCAAGTTACAGCAGTGTATCTCTTATACTGTATCACAGTCCAAAGATTATATCAGAAAGTTATTTATACACCTACTTATTTAGACACATACTTATATATCGTTGCTGTAACGCAATAAACACTCACAAATTAATATTTAGTGCTGTTGTTGTACGCAATTTTTATAGATCACTTTTCTATACAAAATGTATTTTACGTCACCATTATTTAAACCCGTATTATAAATATTACACACGACGGCCTTTCCTTTATATCGAACGCACCGGAAAGTGAACGCATTGTGCCAAATTGCGAGGGTATTACCTGGCTCCGTATTACTAAGTGTATTTAACATTTTGCTGGTGGTATAATCGATTTAAGTAGTCCTTGATAGTACCCACTCGCACGAATATAACACGAAGTTGATTGATTCGAACCATCACTCAACGTATGCCTGCTGTATTTTATCGACTTTTTGTCGAGGTTTGAAGCGAGATTGAATTAAGTTAGCTCACGCAGTGCCAATTATCTACGAATTAGGTAATTTCGATGATTTAACGATATAATTGAGGAAGTTGTACGTTATAACCTAACTACAAGTCCAGTGAAGCCAGTATCTACTTAATACTATATAACGATTTCATTGCATGTCGTAAATAAAGAACGTGTATCCGTGAGTTTGTTAGCGTTGATGGCATTGTCTGCGAACAACGCTGTAAACATACATGATGTGTAAATAATGTTTGTGTTGTATATTAAAACATTTTTCTTTAACACAAATGTTGTTTTATTTAGACAATTTTAACGTTTAAAACATTCACCACATTCGGCTTAGAGTCGAGTTCGAGAAGTCCGAGAAGAAGTCCAGTCTGCCACAAAGACAATTGCGAGTTCGAAGACTTCACCTAAGTCTGAGTCTTCAAAGAACATGGAAAACTTTCCTTTAACATTTCCCCATTACAGCGATTGTTATTTATTTTTTCTTAAAGTGAAGAATTGTGCACTCCTACTGCAATTTTATGTAACCTATCTCGTATTATGGTGCGGCTTTAGTTGAGAACCGCTGGTCTAGAGAGATTACAATGGTGAAAATAAACGGAGATAAATTACTGGAACATACATTTTATTACAAATCCATCTCAACTTATTCTATTTAATCTAGGTAACAATATAACTTAAGCCTATATTGAAGCAGAAAACAAACGGAATATATTGATTCCTTGCCTGCTAAAATTAATTTACATACATACATACATACATACATATTCTGTGTCAGTTGTGTATTTTCTTTTTAAAATCTGTAAAAGATATTAAAGAAAAATCTGGTAGGTACCTAAAAACAATATCAGACTATTTACAAACGATTATTTTACAGCTACAAAATCACAGACATTTTCATTGCTTATTATACATAATCAATTACAACTTTGAACTGATTCTATGAGATGGGCGAAGTTGCCCCACAGTATCGGCCCCGAAGTACACACGGTGCCTCCGCCCCGCGACTCCTGTGGCAGCTGAAATATGCAAAAGTGACTTATGAAATAATATCAATTGCCATCCATTACATGCAATCAATTCTTTCTTCGAGTGTAGACTGTGATAAATAGGCCGGCAGCAGTCACAGGGGTTCCCAAATGACAGGACACAAAAAGACACGATGAAGTAATCAATCCTGCATCCTATCACAATAACCATTTGAAAAATAGACAAGTTTCAAAATCAGAACATTGAAATACATCCGACCTTGTCATCCTCAGAAGAAGTTCCACCGGTCGTATCTGGCCCTAACAGCGCTTTTGACTTCCAAGACTACATTGAATACATTGTCTTATTCTGCGCGTTACTAAACAATCGACACAAGGCGCTACCGGACGAACTGTGCCTATCTAGGAAGGCCTTTATCCATGCAGCAACGGACTTCTAAGTAGGGATGGTATGGAACTATTTGTGGTTATTTGTTGTCAGCGGGCACTTAACCAGGTGCCAATTTATTTGTTGCTTCCTCTATTTAAAAAACAATTGAAATATTGAACACATTAGGTACAAATGCTCACTGCTCGGTTAATATCCCCAACGCAGACCCAGTAGTCCGCCACCTTGGTGTCCTGGCTGTTGTGCATCTTGTGCGCGACCGCCACCGCCCATTTCGAATGATCATTATGAGAAGTGAACGACATTTTCGCCATTGGGAACTTTAAACGCTCTATGTTTCGTACCCTGTAAGGTGGATTGATTTAAACGCATAATAATAAATGTACAGTCTACATAAATGTAGTCTTGTCATTAGATATGTAATGGTAGTTACTGGCACTATTCTCGACTCACAATTTTCAAACAATAAATTGTTTTAAAAGGTCATCAATTGGCCTCTACATTGCTGTATACAGCAATAAACTGAAATGTCTATACTTGTTAGTTTTCAGGGAACAACCATAGACAAGTTCTGCTACTATTGTCAATGTAACCATAAACTACAATGTAACCAGAGCCTACTTTTGTCAAGGGCTAACTCACCAAATATCGGGTTTGAATAAACTTGACATCCCCATAATAACAAGTTATTCTTGTGAATTTTATTTGTCACAAACATACATATAACTAAGACAAAGATATAACATAGATATTTTATTTTCAAACAACCACGGTAACCACTCACTGGAAATTCCTAGTACACTCAGAGTCCAATGTGCCCGGTCCGTTGGTCCACGACTCTACCAAGAGATCAGACTGCAGCACCTCGGCCACCAAGCCGCTGTACAGGTCGTCATTGAACATCGCGCTCTTAGCAAACGACAGGAACTTGCGGCCAACGAGCGTCTCGAAACTTTCGATGTGGTACCTACAATGATGGATTCATTTTAAAAATCGAAATGTACTATTGCGATATAGGACATTCTCTACTAATATTATAAAAGCGAAAGTAACTCGGTCTGTCTGTCTTGTCTTAATCGTTCGTTACTTATCTGACTATGATTATATCTAATTGCAGCGCCACTTCAAACAAGGAAACAGCATTAGGAATTCTAAGGTTCTACCAAAACGAAATGCTTTAAAGCTATTGCTGACCACACCGATAAAGTGCTGATGGGTAAACTTCACCCTAGAATACATTATGAGTGTATACATGTCAAACATGCATACAATTTCGTACAGTTGGAGGTCCATTGAGAATTCAACCTTCAGGTCCAAAAGGGGTGGTGAGGTGCGGGGAGGCAAATTATAGATTATCGCTACTTACAGACAGAATTGTGTAGGGAATAGTCAAGGAAAACTCACCATGGTGACGTATCAATAGTTTTGTTCTTAACCACCTCCATCAGATTAGGCAATTCACCATCAAACTCCTGCGGTATATGGCTGTATGCAATAAGTGGCTCATTATACTTCAGCTGAGTGGCGATTTGGTTAAGTGTCGAGGTCTGTACGGACACACAGAGAAAGGATTGTCCATATTTCATGCCGGTAGCGGGATAGCTATAGGAACTTGTGTTGAGGCCACTCGCTGCAAATTAAACATACAAAATATTTTACGACAGTTCATTGTCTCCCCATACGATTTTTTACCACTATAACGCCTCATGATCAGTCATATATACCTGCTTACTTTTGCTACCAACCTATGTGCTACTGTAATTTTAAAAAAGAATATTGCTTTTGTCATCCAAAAAACAAGGGTCCAAACATTAAAACTTGCATTCATTCAATTCTTCTGCAGAATGTTATCACAACAAGAGCTTGTAACAACCAACATTGTAATAAATGTCAGTAATAACAAGGAAAATGTTGTATTTTCATAGCTTGATTTAGAATAGAATGAAAACATTTATTCATTGTCATTTGAATATATCAAAATGGAACTTATAATACTTGGGATGTCTATCACATTATATTGTTATGTGAATAATTGAAACTAGTGTAACAATAACAATTAACATCAATGTCTCATACATTGCAATGTATGACTCACAATCACATTCAGTATGTCCTGTGTTCAAATATTATATTATAATTGGAATTCATACAACATAAAAAAATCATCAAACTTTATACATCGTCTTATATGCATAATCTCTGATGACAAATATATGAATGACACTAGAAACTTTTTTATGAAGCACAGGAACGTAAAAAAATAAATAAAAGCGTACCGCTATCAGGCACCGGAGGGAATCTGGGCACCGAATGTACTAGCCATAGAGATGTAAATTTATCCCCGAGTATAACGCCTTTAGTATGGCCGTTCTCAACTCTGGTCTTCATAAACTTTGAGTGCATCTTGCACATTTCTGCTAGATCATAGTCATCATAGTACTTGTCACCCAGTTTGAACTTTTTGTATTTTTTCACTCCTTGCTTCATTTGGCCTGCAAATTTCATAGTTGATTATTGAATTAAAATAACTTTAATGAATGGCCAACAACTAGATGATACAATGATAAATATTTCTGTTTTACCTTCAATTATGTTTAACAAAATATCCTACTACCAACTTATACAGACGACTAGAGCACAGTTTCATAAAAATAGAACAATAATTCATTTCAAGGAAACCATTTTATATTTGAAACTATACTGGCAGTGTCAACTCAACAATAAAAAATTATACTCTCAATAAACCACCAGCTTCAATATGGCTTACAAGTCAATTATAGCCAAAAGGATCCATTAGAAAAAAAATACTTAATACATTCAAAATTAATGAAAAACATATATAATTATTACCTCTTTTGCTTTTAGAATACATGTCAGCCACAGAATGAAGAATGTCAGGCTGAAATTCAGTAGCAGGAGGCTGGTCGTTGTAAATTACAGATATAATATTTTTGTCCTGAAAACAATGAAATGGTTTGATAATTTGATTTTAGTATTCTACAATCACATCTGAAGTATGAGAGCTACAGTAATTCAAATACTTAAAGAATATTCATGAGTTTCATATTATGCACATACACAATCTTTAAACATGAAGAAACAACCGAGGAGGACAAGAAGGAAAAGTAATAAAATTTTCAAATCAATTAAAAATACACAAATAACTCAATTATCAAAAGTGCTTTACTGGCTTGGTTTCAAATGAAATTATTATTGTTAATATTATAATATCAAGTCTACTTTCATATTCAAAAGTTCTTGTTCTACAGATGTGGACACAACAGAACAATTGATTACTACATTCCTTACAGTGTATAATGGAGCCAGCGTTCTTCCAACCATAGAACGAGGATCACTAATAGCCAGGTCTGACATAATCCATCCACCTCTTAGCTTTGATGGAGTAAGATGCATGTAGGCAACTCCCCTACGAATTAAAGGGTTCAGATGATTTTTTTCTCTTGGCAGCTTATATATGTAGAACCTGCAATAAATTTTACGAAAATCACGTAAATGTTCAATAGAACATACTAACCATTAACTATATTATTTAATGCTGATTTAAAAATCCTATCCTCATTCACGTTTCACATAAATAACAATTGTAGACCTTATGAATCATAAAAATATGAATCATATAGCTTCTTTGTTTAAACAAATAAGTATACCTACGTGTTTTATTTACAAAGACAAAGCAGCTGTAAATAGTTTCAATGTAACTACCTATATATTTTAATGAGATAAAGCTTACAAGATTAATACAACTTACCAATCAACAGGTTCGCCTTTTTCGTTTCGGCATTGAGGAGTAATAGCTATATATCCATTTAAAAACATAGTAAATAGCAATATCCTCGCGATCTTACTGGCCATTACAATGCGTGCACTATTCATGGTAACCGATGATATAGTAATAGGAGACGCAGGAAACTCATTGCCGTTTGTTTATGATATCATGCAACATGATCTAAGCATTCTCATAAGTATCCAGCAATGTTTATCAATCAAACGATGTTTATAAACACAACCTTCCAATGTTTTTTTCCATTACACTAGTCAATTTGAAGCGGAGCATTTGACGAATATAAATGATTATATTTAAAAAATAAAATATTATTGCAAATAAAGTTTTCAAAATATACAAATTATACAAACAAACTCATATATAAATGTTGTGATATGTATCAAAAGCTAAAAGTGACAAGTGTGACAACTGACATTTAATGCAAACTACATAGTTGGACATTCATTAAGATAATAATAAATTAGAATTTAATTGGGTTTATACTAAAATCTCTCACAAGTGTATTTAAAAACAGGAGAATATTATTCAGAATGCAGAATTAAAACGTCCTGTGATATTATGAATTTATACAAGAAAATTGAAG
>DWMP01000188.1:0-10918 GCA_018245295.1 Agara epimachia | reverse complement strand
AATTTAATATAATAGTTCATTAACAGTTTTAAGATTACAGTACAATAATGATGGAGCATGGTGATATATTAATAAACTCTTCTCAATTGTATTATTTATTATTGTTTTTGACAGGGTAACAGTGATGGCAGCTGGCCTATCGGAAACAGGAGCTCACTATTCAATTGGTTGTTAACCTCAGTCTCGCACCATGACCGGACAACATTACCTCTTATGTATTCTTACCCATCCACACCATATTCTGATAGTTACTTACAGTTTACTGACAGACCAGAATTCTTAAGTTCCACTATGAAAAGTAACCTCTCTAAACCCGAGCCAAGATATGGTCACTCGGCCTGCGCGTACGGCAGCGGCTTCATTCTATACGGCGGCAAGTTGTCAGATGGCAGCTTATCATCTGAACTATGGTACTTTGACGCCGTAGCAAAAGGTTGGACCTTGAGGGCGGTAAATTCAACTTTCATTCCGCCCGGTTTGACGCGACATACATTGACCGCAGTGAAGGATGAACTATACTTGTTTGGCGGGAGCACTGTCGACGGAGAATTTTCATCGAAGTAAGTGTTATATTATTTTTGTCCAATTTATATAAATAAAATTTTCAAGTATGGTTTATGGAGAGAATAAATATTTTTTTTCCTATTCAGTTGTATATATTGTATATTAGGTGATGTAGGTTAAACAATTCTTATATGTTTTTTTTAGCCTTTATAAAATCAAACTGGGAGATGTATTTACGGAGTTTTGGGAGAAAGTACAAGTTCGAGGCGGCAAAGAGTTGGACGTGCGGGTGGTGGCACATACAGCTGTATATCATCAACATTCTAATTCTATTTTAGTTTACGGAGGTGTTGTCGCCAGTGTTGCCAGGTAAAAAATAAAAGGGACCATTTGTATGAAATTCATAAGAGAAAGATAAAATTTCATGCCGACAAAGATTAATGTATTGTGCCTGAATTTTTTACAGATTTTCAAAGCTTTCAGACAGAATGTTCGAATTCGATCTAGACTACAAGCACTGGAGTGAAATACATTATCCAAGAGCTCATTTACGTGATACCTATGTGCCGCGAGAAAGAGCATTCCACACCTCTACTATTATCGGTAACTTTATGCTTGAAGCGTACACAAAATATAGCAAACATTTCATAACTGCAAAAACCAAGATAAGAGCATGAAACATGTGTAATGTTTGTATTAATTTCAGGGAATTACTTGGTGGTGTTCGGTGGATATTCGCATCGTCATAACAGGGAGGAGATTTGCTACGACAGTCAAATGTATTTGTACCACCTCGGATGTCACTCGTGGATATCGCTGGATGTGTTGGGAAAGAATCGCAAGTACTATCCAAAGAAACAGGGCGTCTTCGCTCATGCGGCTACTTTGAAACCACCGTCTACATTGCTTATTGTCGGCGGATATCATGGAAATGTGAATGGTATGTGATGATTAAGAACGAATTATTTAATTGCGATATCACTGTTGTAATGCCAATGCCAAATGCCATGGTGTTGTGTATCCGCAAGAAGGCTCAAGACATCAATTTTTTCTACATCCACATATATTTTTGTAGGCGTTCAGTGTTATTTACGTCTAGATGTCGATACACTTCCATAGTAGCTACCCATTGGTTACATTGATTGTTCAACATAAGTTAGTCTACGTGCCATAATTGTTACGAACTATTTAATAAAAATTGTCTCGTTAGATAAATATAGTATATTTAAAAACTAAATTGATATTTACGTGGTTAAATGTTTGTTTATTTTCTAATATTTGCAGGAGATCTCCTCGCGTATATAGTTCCAAGTTGGCACGCGGGCATTACAAACAAAGATCCCGAGTCTGCTTGCCCTAAACATAGATCGCAGCCTGAATGTCTTGCGGACCCGGAGTGCGGTTGGTGCTCTGCAGACGATGTAAGCGATTATAAGCTATGACTCAAAGTAGTAAACGGACAGCAATTTTATGCCTTACTTAACGGAACGATTTCTATGCCAAAGAGTAGAACGGTATGTCGTTAGGCGTGTTTGCATTTGATTATTCCAAAAGGGAGTTGTTGATACAACTTGGTGTGGAAATGGCCCTGTAGGCTAAATATTATAAGGATTAGCAACCTCTATGTGGACCATTTGTTTTTAATGTTTTAAAATCTGACATCAAATCTCGTAAATAATTTAATGTGAGCCAAGGAAATAAATAACAAACGCAATTGATCGTGTTATCCGTACTATCCAACCATTGCATAGAATATAATTCATTATTATGAAGATAAAAAATATTCTAATACATATTTACGCCACCAAGAACACGCTCGTCGAGAACATAAGACTCAGACGTCTTTCGATTAGGCCCTACTTGTACTACCTAATTAATTTCATTCTTATTATCACAAATATTAATATCCAATATCTATTTAAGTCGTTGCTAAAGTGATTTTATCACATGAAGTAAAAATAGTATATTATTATTGTGCAAAGTAATACAATATGTGGTAGGTATATCTCACTAATTATGCCTGGTTGAAGAAAATGTAAAATACACATACAGCGATATGCATAATGCAAACAGCTGCTCTTGGCAATACAAATAAAAACCGACGCTGTGTCCGTGACATCAGTTTAGTTTATTCATTAGTAAACTTATATGTTTAAACACGTGTAGTATTTCTGAGGTAACGAGGGAAACTGTTTGTTTTTGATATAATAGGCAATGTTCCACTTAACAGCTTTGCTTGAAAACTGTCCATATTTTTGTTTCATTTATGAAACATTTTTTATGTAAGTTACGTACATTTATTTATGTATACAATCACCTAACACGTAACCTCCCATTTTCAGATTTGTTATGGAAGAACGGTGGGATCGAATTGCACAACCAATTTACAGACAATTCGGTGCGGGGGTATCTGCCCCGCTCTCGGAGACTGCCACTCCTGCCTCATCCACGGCCCACCACTGGGCAAACCGAACACCACACGGACGGCTTTGTCGTCAGTCAGCACAAAGTTGGGCTTATATCAGTGTAGTTGGTGTGTGCAAAATGCTCGCTGTCATCATAAAGATGGTAAGGATATCTAAATATCTGTCTGTTTTTGTCACAAAAACCCGATAAAATGAGCATGACCTGAGTGGCAAAGGTTTAAGCCGACCAATAAAAAATAAAGTATACTTTACAAAATATCTATGGGAAGTAGTGGTCAGTTAATGTGTAAACATATTGTTTCTTTTTAGATAATTATGGCGTTTGTGGAGAAGATACACCTTCCGAGAACCCAGGGTGGTGGGGGACTACTGGCACGGAAGTAACCGATCCTGAACAGTGTAAAATTTTAGACAAGCGACCAGGCTTAACATTCTTAAGATATCAGCAGCCGGCGGATTGGAATCACCCAGATGGAGTATCTGTTGTAAATGCAACAACAGTCGATTGGGGAACGGGAGGGTCTAGTACCCATATATTCAGTGGTGCGAGTGAAGCGAGGCTTCGAGGCTGGTTACATATACCTCAATATTGGAATGGAACAGGCGAAACGATACATATTTGTGCTGGCTATTCGAATTTAACACTAACGCTGGGAGATAAAGACGAACCCACAGCTAACATATCCGCGGATCCTTCTGTCTGTTCGCCGGTTAGTTGGCCTAACTTGTTTCCGGGCCGACTGTCCGTCAACATGCACGCTAATGATTCCTTACACTTAGGCCCGTATCCATCTCAACACCATGCTAAAATGGAGTTGCTTCATAATAAATCGCAGGAGAGTGCAAAGGTAATTTTTAATTAGATCTAAAATATAAAATGCCTAATTGAAACTAGTGTAATTAATAAAATTCATATTCGTTTTAAATAAAAGTATATTTCTTCGACATAAATCATTTAATGGCATAGTTTTTGATGTTATAATCTTTCTTTTTTCAGGTCTTTACGTTTGAATTTTTAGAACCATACTCCGACGGACAATGCTCAAATTACGATAACTGTTTGTTATGTTTGGCCGACGCGGCTTGCGGATGGTGCGAATTAACGAACCGCTGCGAGCCTCGGAACGTCGATGAAAAGATGACTTGCACCGCAGACGGCGAGTGGCGCTATCTTACCTTACAGCCGGCGGCATGTCCTAACTGCTCAAACTACATAAGCTGCGAGCGGTGCGTGTCGGGGAACTATTGCGAATGGTGGGCGGACGAGGCGCGCTGCGCCCGCCGCGGCCGCGCCGGCAGCGCCGTCGTGGACGCCAACGAGTGTCCCGCGCCCTGCCGCATGCGGCTCGACTGCGAGCACTGTCTAGACGAGCGGGGCCGCTGTGTCTGGTGTGAAGCCACTCGGCAGTGTTTCAGTTTTAGCGTTTACACCAGTGAGTATCAGTTTGGCCTGTGTCGAGAGTGGCTGGACCGAGCTTCGATACCTGCGGATGAACCTAACCGAAAATCCGGCCAGTGTAAATCTTGCCAAGCTCACGGTCAGTGTTCGACGTGCTTACGGAGTATGGGATGTGGCTGGTGTCATTCGCACGAAAATCCCATCAACGGAGTATGTACAGAGGGCGATTTCACTCGGTCGCACGCCGATTGTGCGTCTATTTTGAACGTGACGAGCGCAGACGCCGGCTGGGCGTACGCGCAGTGTCCGGACGTGGACGAGTGCGGACTGGGGCTCCACGATTGTCACGAACATGCAGTTTGTAATAACACACATGGATCGTATACATGCAAGTGTAGACAAGGATATATAGGAGATGGGAAGAAGAGTTGTATGAGAACTTGTTACAATAACTGTATACACGGGTATTGTCTCGGTGCTCCGCAGTACAAGTGCCACTGCGACTTGGGCTGGACCGGTGCAGACTGTTCCATTAATTGTATGTGTCACAATCATTCCACTTGTAAGACCGGAGTAGGTCGATGCGACGAATGTCAGGATTGGACGGAGGGAGAGTTTTGTGAGACCTGTAAGCCGGGCAGCCACGGTAACGCGACCACTGGACAGGGTTGTCGAAGATGTGATTGTAACGATCATGGCGACGAAACGCGTGGCATTTGTGACGTCACGACCGGCGAATGTATTTGCAAGGACAATACGGAAGGGCAAAACTGTGAACGCTGTAAATCGAAGTTTTATGGTGATCCGCGGCATGGGGGTCGATGTTATTATCAGTGTGAGCCCAGAGGTATGTTGAATGCATCTCAGACACAAGGTATTGGTTCGTTTAAGACGGATCCAGAAATCAATTCTATCGGTCCCTCTAAGGAATGTCTTTGGATAATATCCACTGAGGATGTTAAAGATTCTATTGTTCAATTCACCGTCAACTCTTCGACTTTTAATGTACCGTGTGACCAAAACGCGGTGTACGTTTACGATGGTTTGGGCGGTGTGCCCGATTTGAGCAATAATCAACAGAGTCAACTTTTGGGAGTGTTTTGTAATGGAGCTTCTTCCGGGGTAGTCGAAGCTCGAAGTGGAAATTTAACAGTCCACTATAAACAGAACCAGCCCGACCAAGGATTTGAAGGCGTTTATAAAATTGTAGCATGCGACGGATACTGCCCTTGGCCAAGAGTGTGTAATAAAAGACATTGTGTGTGCCGAGAAGGTTTTGGTGGCCCGGACTGTAATGTAGAAATTTGTCGAAATAACTGTAGTATGTACCTTAAAGGAGGTGTCTGCGACACGAGCTATGGCCGTTGTCTCTGTAATGAAGGTTACGGCGGTGATGATTGCTCCATTAAATTGGACAAGACTCAACTAGTCTTCACCGAACTTTTCAATTCCGATTTCCTCTCTGATGGCCTAGACCATTTACGTAAAACGCTACCGAGATTTGGTCATAGTTTAGTGGCTGATAGACGGGGCTTATGGATGTTTGGAGGGTATTCACTTTCGCATGGTCCTTTAAATGATATACGATTTTATGATACCAAGAACAATACGTGGATGCAAGTCACCGTAGAAGCCACACCTGATCCGAAAATGCCCGAAGGCCGTTATTTTCATGCTGCCGAAATCTACCATTCCAAGCAGAACATCTATATTTTTGGCGGCTTGAGTTTACAAGAAAAGAATGGACAAAATAAAACCCTGGGAGATTTCTGGCAATTCAGTCTAAAAGAGCATCGTTGGAGTAATATTAAGAACAAGGAGGAACAACCGCCTCCACTCGCGGGGCATACACTCACTGTACAAAAATATCAAGATTATGAAAGCCTGGTACTTATAGGAGGTTTTTCGCTAGAGGAAGGTTTCATGGCAGACGTGTGGGAGTTCGATTTGGACAATGACAAGTGGATCAAATTGAAATGTGAAGGGGCGAGACCTTCCGGTCTTATCGGCCACAGCACCGTGTACCACCCGCCTTCCCAGAGTCTGTACGTATTTGGCGGAATCACGTACATGTACAACGGAACTCAGGTGTCAAATAAACTTTTCTCGTTTCACTACCCTACAAAAATGTGGAGTGAATTGCCGGTGTTCCCGGGTATGAGTGGTTACGAAAACTTACCTCAAGCCACATATTTGCACTCAGCGGTTACAACGAACGATTATATGATAATATTTGGTGGAAAAACTGTTCCGGATAACAGATCCAATTCTCTAATCGCATACATTTATAGCTGCAACCAATGGGTCAGATTGTCAAAAGGTATGGTTTCTGAATTTTTTTTTATTCTGGTCCCTAAGATTAAAATCAGTTTTCTATATAATATGAATTCTTTTTTTATAGGTACAAGCTTGATAGATCATCCTCCGCCACGGACTATTGCCCACGCCATGGCGATCGATGTTGAAACAGAAAACGATTGGAACGTATATATAGTGGGCGGCTGGACGGGAACCGCAAACTGTCAAGTGACGCGGGTAACTCTACCGGAGGATCTGTGCTCCCTATGGAGTTCCAGTAAAATCGAATGTCGCAGTCACATGGGTTGTAGCTTTTGCAGTACTGGCAATTATACCAAATGTTATTCAGTGGATAAAGCTGGATGTGAAGGCAGCGACAGAATATCGACCAACGCTGGCACCGCTTGTGACGCCGAGTTGGTCGGAAGGCGATCTTGCGAGAACTTCACGACTTGTACCTCGTGCTTGGCCGCTTGGCCTCTGTACCCAGAAGAAAAGCCTGCCTGTCGTTGGTGCGAATCGTGTGCTGCCGCAGTCGGTTAGTATGTATTGATTTTGAACAATTGAATTTACATATTATAATTTATAGTTTCAGTGAGTGTTTCCTTCTAACGTCAAATTCATTTCAGGCGAATGCGTACCTACAGATGAGTCGTGCACCAGTATGAAGTGCAATGCTGGAACGACTTATATTAGTGACGTGGATCAATGTCCAGAACTAAGATGCGTGTCGTCCGATTGCGAAAAATGCGTTTCTAATCAATGTTCTTGGACGAGACTCGTCAATCGCCAAGGTAGTCGGCAAGGCGGCCTTTTTTATTTAGACTGTACATGTGACACAAAAAAGTACACTTATATCATTGTTTTACACATATTATTTATAATGTCAAAGGTTTCATTTTACAGGGCAAATGGCCAGAGTTGCGGAAGATTTAACGGAACTTTATAACTGGAGCTGTGCAATTGTAGAAGAACCAGGTCGCACTAGTCTTCGCGCTCACGCACTTAAATTAGCACATTCATATTTCGGTGGTTCCAAAGACGAATGCCCTAGTCGTTGCCACATGTACGACGATTGCCAGTCGTGTCTCGCGTCCGATGGCGCCGAAGGAGGATCCTCTGAATGCCACTGGGCTAGCTACCTCGGGACTTGCATATCGCCGGCCTACCAACCGGTATATTGCGCGGGCGGTGTTTGTGGCCTAGTTCTGACGAAAGCGGATAAGAGCAAATGTCCAGCGCCGTGTGGAACTTTCGAGCAATGCTCGGAATGTCTCCATCACTCGCACTGCGGCTGGTGTGCAGTGGAAGGTGAAAACGGCGAAGGTGTGTGTACAGAAGGCTCCATCGACTCGCCGCTGGATTATTCCACGCGCACGACTTGTGCGGCCGTTTACAACAACGTGCACCAATCGAACGACACCAACGATACCTTCTCGTGGCACTATACGCGCTGCCCTCCTGAGAACGAATGCCTGAATAGTCACCATCAATGCAAGGCGGAATCAGAGGTAAAAACGTAAATCATTTTATTTCGTACTAGATCAATCATTGCTTAATGTGTTCAGGATTTAACCATCGATGGATACTATTATGAGACTAGAGGAAAATTTAAATTTTATTTACATACAAGAATAAACTATAAATAATATAAATATGAGCCATACGATGAGTATGATTTGATGGTTTCGATTTGTAGTAAAAGCAAGTGTTATGTGAGCATATAAGGTGTATAAAATGATTTATTTATTTATTTATTAGGTATGCCGCGACCTGCCGGAGGGCTACGAGTGCGCGTGCGGCAAGGGGCACAAGCGCGTGGCGGGCGCGTGCGCGGCCGTGTGCCAGCAAGGCTGCGTGCGCGGCGCCTGCGTGCAGCCCGATGTGTGCCGCTGCGACTTCGGTTACGTCGGCGCCAACTGCACCATCCAGTGCCAGTGTAACGGCCACTCGCACTGCGAGGGACCCGACAAGCTCGACAAGTGTACCGGATGTCATAACAATACTATGGTCAGTTCCTGATACCCATTTATTCATTATTTCTAGAATATCGTTGCCGTGCCGGCTAGTTGCTAATTGTTTGCTATTTGCTTCACATAAAAAATTATAAAGCCGCAACAATAGAATTACTTCGTTGTATTATTTCCAGACTTTTTATACAGACTATAATTTCATTTTTACCAGGGTAGTCAGTGTGAGAAATGTAAGCCAAATTTCGTGGGTGACCCCACGGACAACGGTCAGTGCATACCGTGTTCCGTGTATTGCCACGGACACACCACCGTGTGCACGAACGACGCCGAGGCGTCGGCGAGTGCGCGTGACGTCAGCGCGGGCGATCTGGAGGAGTACTACCGCGAGGGCGGCACCGCGGCCAAGGCGCGGTGTGTTAGATGCGCGAACTACACCGACGGGCCGCGCTGTGAGAAATGTATCGAGGGCTACTTCAGAGGCTCCGAAGATTTCAGAGATGCATGTCGGCCGTTAGTATAATACCTTGCACATAAGTTATATGAAGTATTCAATTCACTATATGTCTAACGTAAACTGGCTACTGTAGTCCGTCAATGTTACTTTATAACAAACTCAATATAAGCATTTATTACGTTTGACAGTCGTAATTACTACTATTGTAAATGCGAAAGTGTACATGTTTGTCCTTAGTCCACTTCACTATTTATAATATGAAAATAGTTGAAGGGCTGGAGAGTGACATAGGCTACTTTTTTCGCGGGAAAATATTTCGTTTTCACAAAAACACGTTTTAAACAAATAAGCGTTATAGATGGCGTTACGGGCGGTACGTGTTGGTAACGGTATGACGTGTTAACAAAGTAAATTCTGTTGAACTGACCTGCATAAATAAGTTTTAAACTATCTTTAAATGCGTGAAGTTAAAATAAGTCGTTATTTCGGTATACAGTTGCGAGTGCCACGGGCACGGCGACACGTGCGACCCGGTGACGGGCGAGAAGTGCAACTGCGGCAACAACACGGAGAGCGATGTATCGTGCCAGACGGCCAGCTCCAGCAAGAACTCCGCGCAGGAGTGCTGGCGCTACCAGTGCGTCAAGTGCAAGGACCTGTACATGGGCGACCCCAGGAACGGACACCAGTGCTACAAAACGCTCAATATTGAGAACAAGCTGTGCTTCGATGGAAAGTCAATAGGTCGGTTTGATCTAGTATTCTTCGATTTACTGACTCTTGTACATGTACACGCAAAACTTATTTACGGAAACTTTCTCCACTGTAAACAGTTGAAATCGAATCTTTTATGAAGATTTGACATCTACCCTATTTGTCTCACCTTCGACTCGAGTTTTCGTATAGTAATGAAAACTGTTCAATCGCAATACGATCTAATAGAAATATTTCCTTTACAGATGAATGCAAACTTAAACCGCGTCCGCTGTATCCGGGACAAACTGCGTTCGTTGCTATAAATCCGAGATACATGAACGTTGACATACGTCTTATTGTGGACGTCACACAGGGAGCTGTTGACTTATACTTTAGTCCAAACGATAGCTCTTACGTCGTGTCCGTGAATACAACGACCGGGTCGCATATGGTAGCGTTAGACCCGATGTACTTTAAGCAAGATACGGCGCGTATCGCACCTTCGTTTGACAAAGTACTACAGAGCTCTTGGTACAATGTGAAAACACAGTACATTTTAGCGGACTACGTGGCGGCCGAGCTCGCTACGTATATTACTATTGACAAAAGAAACGTCCTGGTCCGCGTACGCAATCTTCGGAGGCGCCTCGTTTTGACTCTGCCACAAAGCAATCACGATTTGACGCACACGAAATTCTACTTAATTTTACGCGCCAGGAATACTCCAGAAGGCGTGGCCAGCTACGGCATCACGTATTTCAGACAGGACCAGCTGCACATCGACCTGTTCGTGTTCTTTTCGGTGTTCTTCTCTTGTTTCTTTCTGTTCTTGGCGGCGTGTGTGGTCGCTTGGAAGGCGAAGCAGGCCGCCGACGTGCGTCGCGCGAGGAGAAGGCACGTCGTCGAAGTGAGTACCTGCTTGAATTTCGATTGAATATATTTGCAAGTTTCATGGGTTTAGTCATTATTGCATTATTTTTAATATTAGCTTTTTATTTATTACTTATCAATGCGTCTCGTGGTCGCTACCAGTTATAGGTCAACAAAACCAATTGTTTTAAAACTATAGGTTTCGCATTTGATAAAAATCTGAATTTACCTAATAATTCTAATAGCTTTATGTTATCTCAGCGTAAAAAACGCGCGAGTGGTCGTCGTGGAATTTTGT
>DWMP01000187.1:0-10925 GCA_018245295.1 Agara epimachia | reverse complement strand
GCATCATACCTTTTACCATGCCATACCGTGTCATAACAAATGACTATAGATTAAATAAAGGCATGTTACAATTATTTAAATGTTATCAGAAATAAAAACCACATTTTTTAATTTTTTTGGACTGTTCGCTCCTTTATGAGTGGATCTTATTTACAACAGGCAGTATTAATAGATGCTGTCATTTTAATTAAACCGATGAGCACCAAACGTTTCCAGCAAGGCTCAATATCCATTATTACCTAAAAACAATGAGTTTAAACCGCTCAATAAGCCACCCTAGCTATAGACACTAGATTCAAAATCTCTCCTCTTTACTACAAAAAATTATTTTAATGCATAATTAATTCCATATATTTAATATGTGTATGCCATTCAGGTTGAGCTGTTAGTTGTGTTCTTTTTGAAATATAAAAGTTTATGTATGTGGGGAAATAGGGCAAATACACACGTGGCATTATTATAAGTGAGAGGTATAGTAATCAAACGTGTACTTCCACATATTGTCAATAACTACATGCTGCCATTAAGAAACACCACCAGCTGGGCTCCCTGTTTAGATTCTGCTCAACAAACTTGTGTGTTGTCCTGTGCCGTGTTCTGCTTACAATGGTATCCTACCACATCCCGTTCTGGATAACCCTTCAAACCTCCTTTCAATCGTCTCTTAAGACACGCAAGTGACAACATAGCTATGCTCTGGTGCAAACCTACAGGATCACATAACAGAAAGTCTGAACATTTGAATTCTAATATTCTAGACATATAATACATGTGCATATTTTGTCTTCCTGCACTTTGTACTAACATACAACTCATTCTATTAAATTTCGATTGACATTTCTCAAATCATTGTTGATTCTCTTTACCTGAGCATCTAAACATGCAGTTTTCTGTGAGTTTCTTTATACTAAACGTATTTAGATATGTTGTGTTTCTCCCCTAATCACAAACACACCATACAGCTTAGCCATATAACTTACTTTATATTTGTATGTCTAGTGTGTCTATACTACTGCATATATTCTAGTTCTGATCCTCTAATAATTCAGAGAGCTGCATATTTACACATCATAGAAAATACCTCTGAAATGGGATACAATCATAAAATACAACCTGTATTTAATTTACTGTATGGTACACTTTCATTATACATATACAAACAAAAGTCAAGGTCATGTTACAATTCTATGTTTTGATATTAGTAAATCCTTACTAAATAACTTTATCTTTTATATTATGTATCAAAAGCAATATATTATATAAATTGTTTTATATAGTATGTATCTTGGAGTATGTGTAGAACTAATTTTACTACATTAGAATATAAGAAATACATCATATTTACAATATTGCAAGAATAGAGACACGTGTAGTCAAATATTATGCGGAATGAGGTAAGACCAGCGTTCAGTTACTTCCTAGGTATCATAAGCGAACAACTTTCGCCGCGGTCGCTCTCGCCCCAGGCCGGCGCACGCGCACCAAGCCCCTCAACAATACACAAAACCACTGAATTCTTCTCTAAATCACATACCAGTAAGTACGCAAACTGACTCACAGACATTTCTAAGGATTAATTTCGCAAATAAAAATATTGTAAAAAAAAACCATTAAATCTATCAGACAAGTTACCCATTGAGAATGGGGGTAAGCGGGCCACATACAGGGAGCCGTCCGCAGGGAATATAAAAAACTGAGTACTCACCGTTGAAGTTTATGGCACCAAATCCAAACAAAATTATAAACGGTCACAAACACGCTATACACAAATCACTAAACTTTAATTATTCACCTCTTGACATCTGACATGGCTCTCGTTTGGTAGAGATAAATCACAATTATATCTGATCATACAAACATCGACGTAAAGGCGTTAGCATAAAACAATAAGGTATAACAAAAGTTGTGCAAAATGATCGCAAAATAACGATACAAAACGTAAACAGCTGCCTACTTTGACAGCACCGTCCAATAAACTGACAATTGAATTGAGTTGCCAATCGCAAAACTACTTTCGCCTTCGTTCTAAACATACATACCAACATACAGAAAATAACTACAACATAATCGTCGATCTGTAATGACGTAGGTACCTATTACATAATCATTATTATAGTATGACGAAAAGAACTATTCTGTATATGAAATCGATTATCGATTAATTTAATATATCGATAAGAACTTTACGTAAAGAATGTTACTTTATTATTAACTGTAGACTATATTCTTCTAAATCGTAATTTCGCGTAATAGTAATTTAGTCTTCAAAAACAAAAGTATTTGAACTTTGAACTTTTGAAACGAAGTAGAATCATATTGTTTAATGGCAACGGCAAATCGTTTCTAGTGTTGTATGGCCATCACACCACATGAACAGATGTTCAGGCACTAAATAGTGCCTTTCAACTAACCAACTAGTTAACGACTTCTTGAATCTAAGTCGAAGACACTCAACATCTTATATCCCCCAGCCTTTATGAGCTTACCAGCTCAGCTGCGCTAGCTATTCAATCATTCTATATTATGTCTAAAAAATGTTTTCATGTGGGTACGTCAGATCCCATGAATTTATTAGAATTAATGATTTAAACACCATTTTAAAGCTTGTGTAATGATACATGCTAGACATAGTAAAGATAATGTTTTCGTTACAAAAATTAGTTTTTCCCTAAAACACAGTGATGCCATCTGTTGAGATATTACGTTAACAATTTGTTTTGATATGTCAGTTGTTATATGATGGACATGTTCGTAAATAAATTTACGTTAATGACAAAGAAAACTTAAATATCGACGTTATACTTACTTTTCAATCGATTTGCATTATTGTCAAAGAGAAAGTACCCACAGTTCTGGCCCATCGTCCCAAAGCGGATTTTGGTCTTTCACACAAGAATTCACCACTTCCTTTTGTTCTGCGAGGCCTTCTGCCAGTTCGTGATTTAAAGTTTACGCAGGCGAGCCTCCATCCAGTCTTTCCAGAAGGGAAAGTAACTTTATTAACATGAAACATTTTATTAATTCCAACATACGGCCAGAATAATTAAGTAATGTATTTTAAATATTGTTGAATATAAAGCTTTCAAAAGTATCGTTACGGTTGTATTTCAATAATTATATCGTGCTATAGCTCACACTTAAAGACGAAGTAGGGTCATTCCTTGTGCTTACGAAATTTAATTATAACTTATCAGGTACATTTATTAACCGACTTCAAAAATTCGTCTGTATTTTTTTTAAAACAAATATTAGGAATAACTACTTTATACATTGTTAATAAGAAACAGAGGCAAACGATTCAAAAAATATTAATAGATATTAAGATATTTTTATACGTTTAAAAAATAGAACTGTTTCGTTTCACCATCTGAATTTCATTCCGTTTCTTCCAATGTGATTTATTAATTTTTTATTCTTGCAACACATACCATATGTCACTTTTCGTCACCATCATCAATGATTTAATCTGTCACCCGATTGTGTCGGTTTATTGTATTTATCGCATTTCATGCTAAAAATACAGTGAGAGGAATTTCTTTGTGCTACGTGTTATACAATAAACTGTAAAGTGGCTTTAATAAATAAGAAACATGTCTCAATTTGAGGATAATCCATTTAGTGATCCAACCATAGACAATCCATTTGCCGTAAGTAATCTTTCGGATAATGAGAATTTTGTTATCGTGGTTTAGACTCGATATATTTCGTTAATTTCTTTTAGGATCCGTCTGTTCAGCAAGTGGCTCGTAGTACGAACAATGCGACACGAGGGCTGGACGATTACAACCCTTTTGATGGTATACGAGGCGGAAATCAAGCAATGGTAAACTTTGTATACACATTATTAGTCATATGGAAAAATCAGTAGGTTGATAAACGCAGTGATGCCGCAATGTTATATTGCTCCCAATCTGCGGTATCAAAAAACCACATAAATGGATTCAATTTTGCATAATCTATATTAATAAATATTTGTTTTAGTATAACACTAATAATATCGAAAAGGTAGGGTTTTGTACCCAGGTATCTATGTAAATATAGCAATAGTTGAAGCTATATCTGTATTATTTTTATTGGCATTATTAGCTTACAATTGAAATATTCTTCCTACTAATTGCTATTGGCAATTCTTTTACAATAGAAACTAGATTAACCGGAATAATTGTTGTTGTTGGGCATTCGGATAATCGAAAATCCGGATAATCCAAATATATGAAGAAAAGCTAGCTTTGTGCATATGTAGTTCATAATGTTATGTATTTATTAAGAACAACTAATACCTGCATATTAATGAAAATCAATGTTTATTAAGAATATTCAAGAGACACATTTTCAAACATATAGGCAGATATAATTATTATTAATCCTAGTGTATTGAACTTTCGACCTACATGGGAATTAAATCAGAGATGAGAATTACTATTTACATTAGTATGAAGGAACAAAACACACATGCTTACAGTAAATCACAGCAGTTTGTATCTGTATCATTTGCAATAGGTAAAACTTTCCTAGAAAATTAAAATGCTGCCCAAATTCACTATTCTAAGAGGATGAAGTCGCGGGCAAAAGCCTAATCATGAAATAAAATAAGAAATTTAATTTGGTTTAAAATACATATTTGGTAATTGTCATTTGACGTAAGCCATTTTTTTCTTCATTGCTGCTATATCACGAATTCTTTTCAGCCGTAGTAAACTCACAGAATCAGTCTCTGCTTGTTTTCCGAACCTCCTGAGAGCTGTTTCCAGGACATGAAGCGGTCCTGCATAATTTTTCACATCTTTTAGGTTTTTAATATCGGTCGCGGTTGGTAGTCCGGATAATCGCGAATCCGGATAACTGAAAGCCGGATAATCAAGTTTCTGCTGTATTTCAATCATTTATTCTGGCAATGTTATTGATAAAGCACTGTTTATGTTTACATACAGCCCACCCAACAGCCATCACAGCCAGCGATAATGCAAGCAGTGTCTCCACCAGCAGGGGGACAATACACAAGGCCAAACCAACCACAGGAGTCCCAGGCC
This sequence comes from Agara epimachia, assembly GCA_018245295.1. Taxonomy (NCBI): domain Eukaryota; kingdom Metazoa; phylum Arthropoda; class Insecta; order Lepidoptera; family Hesperiidae; genus Agara; species Agara epimachia. The sequence continues at coordinate 5,895 of DWMP01000187.1, read as the reverse complement.
CCACCATCAAACTTCACCACGGCTGACTTTCAGGTATCCTTTGTGCCATTGCTGTTAGATTTGTTTTTTTTTGCAAACATTGTCATAAAAGAGTTTTCAGCCCAACATGTTACAAGTTTTTTAAATATTACCGGTGATTTTAGATAGATTTAAGAAAAATCACTAAGTTAAGTTTTAAAAACATCAATGTTTGGCACTAATAAAACATGTACATTGTTTGTACCAAACCTGGCCTCCTTTTTAACCTATGAGTGTTACAAGTTTGATGCGTCCGTTATCGCATAGTAGCGCCTAAATGAATTGACTAATTTTGATACGGTTTATATTGTTTAAAAGCCGCTATGATTGAGAGGATTTATAACTATTATTTATGAACATCTGATATTTTTTAGAAGTTTTAATTTTTCACTTTTTAAACTTTTTTGTGTTGGGGAGTTACCTGAAATTGTTTCACATATATATTTAAGAATTATATTTAACCTGAATGCTAAATACAATAATATTCACCAGTTCAATTTTATAGCTACTTGTTATATTTTATCTGTCATACCCTTTATGTACATAATAGATTAATAATTCTGTCATATTCAATAATAGAATTTAATTTATCAAATGTTGTGGCAATAGCTCTAAAATCATCCATCCACTTCTATCACTAGTATGTCCATCATCACTACAATGTTGAAATAGCAAATGTATAGTGTAAATAGTAAAAAACAGAGGCTGAGTAGTACTATGGAATTAAACTTTATTAGATTCAGGAACTTCAATCGATAAACTCAACTTCTGAAGGTAATTTAAACAATTCACTTTAAAGTTACTGTCATATTGAAAAATGTTAAAATAATTTTTCTTGTCTCATGCAACATTTTTGCTCCTCTATGTAAAATATCCATCATAGTTAAAAGCCACCATAATTTGTTTTTTATTTGTAATTGTATTCATCAGCTACTCTTACTGAACTGTTCCGAGTATCTTAAATATATATGAGCTGCTCAAGTTAGTTCAGACCACTTATTTAGTTAGCTGTGCGGATTTGGCGCATCGGTACTGAAGCTAAGACTTGTTAAGAAAGTTCACCCCCTTTATTTGCATTACACGTCAGTGAAAGCTTAGAAACTAGAATCCAAACCATATAGATAACATGCAACTAATACACATTTGCTTATTCCTAATGCACATCAGGAACTTAAGGTAAACACATTGTTCATTACTACAATTTTTTATTAACAGTGATTCATTTCATATTGTACTTTACTTTATCAACCTGTCAGCCTCGATACCAGTATCTGCACCTTATCTTGTAAACGTTTTAAAGTTTACATTGTTGTTTGCAATTTTGTTTGTTATTTTTTATCGGGTGAAATAAAATGTTCATTATCATAATGTTATATTAAGTACCATAATTAAAAAGAGACTTATTGAAATCGTTGAAAATTAAAGGCAGGTACTCCCAGCGGTACTTGAGACGGGCTGAATAACCGTCGACTTCGATCAACGATACCTATATTGATTTTATTACAGTGGAAGTGTCGGGTGTGCAATATTTTCAACGTACTTCAAATAGTCTTTAAAAATGCAGTACTAAAATAAGACTTTTAATTATATGTGAAGTGGCGACGGCTAATTTGCCGCTGTGCTTGGTAGAGCGCCGTTTTGTTGTCCGATTTGCTTTTTAACTTTTCACGTATTTATAGTAATATCGTTTTTCTTCGATTTAATCATTTAAATAAACTACATGTTGTGACTTAATAATTCACACTATTTCAGCTTAAACAATGAGAATTAATTTCAATTTCATTTACTGCAAAACTAAGTAATCAACCCTGTTCGTGATTTTAATAAATTGTTAGTAGTTATCTAAATTACGTTTTATGGCAAACAACGGGATTTAAAGAAAAACTAAAAAAATAAAAAAAGCCGTTAAATAAAGAAATACAAAGGTCATATCCACCTACAAACAAAGTGTGATCCCTTTTATTTCTATAGTCCGATTGAAATTCACAATCATTGATCCTCGCGTTGTTAACATTATCTTTACATCCTGCTGGCAAATGTGTTTTGAGCGCAAAATGTAGTCATCGTAATATTTAATGTAGATTAAGTGGCCGCACGTAGAATAGTTCATTACAAAATTGCCTGTGCGTGGGGCTCTAGCGCCCGTTATGACTTCCCTGAATAGCATGCTAAATGTCTTGATTAATAAAGAAGTATACACGAACCGTATAGGTACGCTTGCAGCTTAATATATCGTAGTGTTTTTGATTGGAGACTTAAGTTTTCTTTTGCGACGAAATTGTAAATAATAATACCAATGGAAATTGAACTGCAGAAACGACAAGAGGAATTGGAACGCAAGGCGGAGGAGCTAGCGAGGCGCGAAGCGGAGCTTCGAGCCGGATCAGCGGGCCGACACAACAACTGGCCTCCCTTGCCCGCATTCTGCCCAATACAACCATGCTTCTACCAGGACATTAACGTAGATATACCCCTGGAGTTCCAGAGAATTGTACGGCATCTCTATCACCTATGGATGTGTGAGTAGTTGATGTTAAATCATTGAAATACAAATTACTTCAGGTTTGCTCGATAGGTCACAGAGTGATCGCAGTGTAGGTATTGTATTACATTATTAATATTCATCGATATAAGTGTAATGTAACCGGTTGGGTCGGTGTTATTTAATATCTAACGACCACCGATTGCACAATCAACTTGTTTATCAATATGACAAATAATTACGAGAATTTCGTTTCAATAGCCCACTTACAGAACTTTACCGTTTTATTTATTCTAAATTCTCCAATAAATAATCCATAAGTGCCTAATCCGATTGTTATTTATTAATTAGAAACTCGTTCACAATTTCTCATGACCTGAATAGAATTCTGTTTGGAGAAAAAATTTGAGCTACCCATTTTTTTATTAACATCGAGTACAATTCATTAATGCTATTAAGGTGTGACTGAAACAGGAATAGGAATAATAGGCCAAATATAGTTCTAGACAATACATTTATTACGTATTTATTTTTGTTATAATATCATAGTACAGTTTTATTGTGTGTTGTGTATGTGTGTGTATATGTTTATTTTTAATTTTTTTAGTCTCTATTTCTATGAAAGGATATTTTTTAAACTATGATTTACATAGTAATCTGTGAAATGAGGTTTTATAATAGTTTTTAAACCTTCAACATGTCAAAACATAAATATGTATTTATGTGTAATATACGTATATATTTTTTCTTTTTTCAGTCCACTCCATGGTTTTAGCTCTAAACATAATAGGAGCCATGTCTTTGATGTTCGTTGACAAAGACTTCACGATATTCGGTCTCTCAATCCTGTACTTCTCGCTGCTGACTCCGTTCAGCTTCATATGCTGGTACCGGCCAATATACAAAGCGTTCCGGAGCGACTCGTCGTTTAATTTCATGGTGTTCTTCTTCATATTCCTGTTCCAAATCATCATCACCGTCGTGCAGTCGATCGGATTCCGCGGCGGCGGCTCTTGGTGAGTCATCATTTCCTTTCATAATCCTGGCAGTTCTATGACAACTTTAGTAATTGTTCGTTTTGGATATGCAATTGTATTAGATGAAATTATCTGTTGTTTGTTTTGAAATTACATATCAGTATTGTATTCTCTTTCAGCGGTTTGATAACTAGCATCGACGCCTTTCAACTGAACGTCGGTGTAGGCATCATCACGCTGCTGGTGACCATCGGCTTCATCACCTCTGTCGTCGCTGACGTCATGCTCATCACCAAGGTACGCCAAACCGTTTCTGTTGTGGTGTATTCGTCAGCTGAGCGTAAAACTACCCTGACTTGGGCGATGACAATCGAAGGCAATACATAAGGATATGTTGGGACATCCTCACATAATGGCTATCTAGTCCCAAATTAGGCAGTTCCTGATGGCAAAAGTTTTATAAAAATATACAGAAAATATTAAATTGTATTATTGTTTACCAAAGCACTGAATTTTCCCAGTACAAAGAATTTTGAACAGAAAGGAACCCGTATGTATGTAATGCGATTGCGCGCAGGTCCATCGTATCTACCGGTCGACGGGCGCGTCGCTGGCCAAGGCGCAGGCGGAGTTCACGACGGAGATCCTGCGCAACCAGCACGTGCAGACGGCCGCGTCTAGCGCCGCCGCCGCCGCCGTCAACGCGCAGATCGCCAACGCGCAGGGCGGCGCCGCCAACCGATACTAGCTCGCCGGTACCGCACTAATCTCTTCTTTCTTTTCAATTTTACGTTTGTACATTCTGTCTCCAACGACGGGTTCAGTACGATACTAATCTTACCTACGTAAAATAAGGTCTTAGATTTTTTGAAATACTAGAGAAACGCCACTGAGAGATATGAATATGTATAAAAGAATATGCAGAGCTCTTCAAAAAAGTCATACAGAATATATTTTTAATTATATTTTTATTTCAGGTCCCATCAAAGATCAAGCCGCATTTATTGTGCACTTTTGAAAAGTACATAATCATATATATGAATCGAGATAATGTTAAAAGCTTTTTCTGATATAATAAAGTATTCATCTAATGTATAAATATATTTTCCTGAAATTGATATCTTACGCAACTGCGTGTTTCCTCTACTGCATACTACATCCATATTCTACCTCTATTATGATCAAAATTCAGATCGTGAGGTGTAAATTTGTAGTTGTAACTGTCCATAGTATTAACATTCGATTATTGTTGAAATTAATTTCGTTTTATGACATATTTATTATTATAATAATTAACGATAGTTATTTCAAAATAATTTATTCAAGTCGAGACTTGAAGGCAGTTGACAGTTCGATTGTTATTGTATAAGAAACATTTATAGCAAACATATTTATATAAAAAAAACTATATAATCATAACGGCCAAAAGTCGTATGGCTGTGTAACGTGTAATCTAATTAGACTATTGACTCATTTAACAATAAACTATACAGCGACAGAATTTTGATGACAAGTTGTATTAACCTTATGTAAATGTTATAAGTGCAATTTGACAGCAATTCCATCTAAAACTATAGTACTTACCCTACGCCATATTCAGTTTATTCTTGTTTAAGATAAACGTTACATTATCTGATAACAGCTAAATACAATAGTGGGCCCCACATGTTGTCCACTTCAAGAACTGGGAATTTTTTATGTGCAGTAAAGTGAATGAACACACTGCAATGACATAATTTTTAATTATATTGGTACACTGTGTTCAGGTGTAGGGAGGTGTCGGGCCCATCTTATCAATTTGCATTTGAAGAACATATGTAGTTAGAATCCAAAGCAATGTAAATTTGGTGTGATAATTATTGGGCATTGAAAAAAAATTGTTAGTGTTCAGTTTCGTAAAGAATTTCAATTCTTGAAATGATGTTTATTGCGTTATGATTATTAACAAAACGAACATTGAATAGCACTCAGCCCTTAGTATGCTTTGCGCGATTTATTTTAAAACTAAATTTAACTAATCCTATAGTATAATTTAGTTATTGATAGTTATAAACATTACTTTTATTATATTATATACATGAGCTTGAGGACGCTTTAAATTATACGTAATATTGAGATATTCGATAGTCATCCAAGACATGTATTTTTTCAGACAGATGTTGTATGGAGAGGTGAATACTTGTTTTTTGCAAACGTTAAAAATTACATGTTACAACTGATATACCTATTTAGTTTCATTATATATAGTTTCAATATTCCAAGCAATTTTGCTGTCTTTAAACACTTATCAATAAAATAATTAAGATCAATAATTTCAATTCCTATTTCAATCTAAATACATGACTTTATTTATTTTTAGAACATTCCAAATTCTATGGGACTGTGTATATAAATATTTATGTCCCAGACATTTTATTC
>DWMP01000186.1:0-10928 GCA_018245295.1 Agara epimachia | reverse complement strand
GTTTCTAGTACAGAAATATGTCTATACGATTGTATATAGCTAGTATACAGATACTAAGGATTTCAAGTTACTGTGTTAAAAATGTCTTTAACCGTGACAATGTTTGTAGAAGTATATGGGAATAGAAAAAATATGAATCAATATTGGAGCGATAAAGATAAACGAACTATATACTAATAGTTATAGAACAACGAGCAGATTTCAAAGTTTTATCAATTCACACAGAAATGGATTGTGCGTGCACCTCTTAAGATCGGAACGTTGAAGGCGGGGCATTGTTGGCGTGACATGGTTGTATGTACGAGTACGTATATACGAATCTATCTTCGGTTGGAACTCTGTCGCTAGACTGAACGGCTTCAAACAAATTTGCATTTCTATTAGTCGTGTGTGATGTGTGACAGGTCTCGTTTGTATACGCACATCGGGAAACGATTGGAGACACATGACATTTCATTCATTGATTTACAAACTGCTGTACCGCCGACTGTATTCTAGAATAATACGATAAAATTGAAGTGTCTGTTTCGTAATGTCAAAAACAATCTACATATTTGCTAACTGCCAGTTTTAAAAAAATTGTCTGTTAATACCTCAACATCGTGTTGGTCCCGTTCCATGTAAGACATCAGTAGAACATGTATAAACTACATTAGCATGTTGAATACTGTCTAGACGAATTGATATCTGACCTATCATTGCTGCTTAGCGGCGGAAAGAGGTGCCTACTCAAGTCAACCGCGTACTATCTTCAACGTATCTTTTCATTGCGCTACAAAATATTATTTCAACGGAATTGTCATTGTAAATAAATAATATTCGCAATTTTCATTAGAAGGACGAGGATAGACAAATATCGCGGCCCGGAGCGCCGGCGCAGCCCGCGATACCAGCGCCGCCCGCGCTCGTGCGGCAGGGAACGGAAACACTGCGACGGGAACGACCTCACAGCCAATTGGTGGCACCCAAGGACGTGAGTATCTCATTCGTTTCTAGAGCATTCATAAATAAATTAAATTTCTTAAATATGAAGTGACTATTAGTAAAATTAAAATATATTATTCAGACATAATATAAATACAATAATGTTTTTATTCGTATCGTTGATGATTAGACAGAATCTTATTTAAATCTAACCATTTTATTAGCAATACGATGCCTTAAGTAAGAAGCCATTGAACAGTTTGAGACAAGAAATTCTTTTATAATCGTGTATGAAAATGGTAATAAAACTGTCTCTCGCTTGAAGGGTGCTAAATATTAAACTTGAAATGATACCACAACTTGTCTCACTTCCATTGTGCTATCGCTAAAATGTTGAACATTTATGTCAACAGGGGATGGCCCACACGCGTCACTAATTTACCTGCGACTCAAATTCCATGTTTTTAATGCGTCGATCGTGTATTTTGTGTTTAACTCCGATTTTCCTCGTTGCATTTCTATATATAATATGTTACAGATATAAATAACTCTTTAATATGGTCCGATCCGAGAATGGTTACTGTTACGCGAGACAAAATAATATCTTTCTTTTAAAACCTTAATCATTATGAAAGTAGGATAATACTAGCATGATTTGCCTCCGTCATCCCACAATCAAAATGTTTATGATCTCTTTATAACAGTTTGTAATACTCAATCAAACACTTCTAAGACGAGAAAAGACACACTTGTAAGGGGTAGTTTGAATGTTATTTTTCATTTGTCACGTTCATAACACCCATACTGATTATATTAGAAATGGCAACGCATTTGTGACTAACTTTGAATTTGAGCTTTTGGTTTTAATATTGCTTTATAATCGTATTACCTTGTAAACTTAATATAATTATATCACATGAGAAAAGGCTCTTTTCTAAGACGTACAAGGGTCTAGATAAAGCTTTCGGTTTCGCTGTGATGCATAAGCATTGAGGCAATACTGAATATTTACTAATTAACCTCCAACGAGACTTGTTTCTAAGGTTGGACACAGATTAATTGCCGTCTTCGATCTGATTAAAACGTGAAGCGTCATAATACATTCTGCCAATTCAAACGGGGTAAATGTATATATATATATATATATATATATATATATATATTCTGCCTGTAATCTGTGTCGTAGACAAAAAACAAGGCTAACACCACCGCTATGTGGAACGCAATTGTAAAACGGTGTTGGAAAAAATAGCAGTTGAAGTCCGTACGGGGAGTACAGTGACCCGACGAGCTCGCTTGTGTGTCGTATGTGTTTTAACGTGTGTTAACAACGGGCGTGTGCGCGGGTAGGTGCGGGCGAGCACGGTCGGCAGCGGCGTGCCCGTGTCCATGCGAAACCATCAAATGCCAGTGAGTTTTGTCGCTAACGCTCCGCCCATGTGCACTGGCTGCAACCAAGCAACCATATTTCTTCACTAGCCACGGGATCGAGCGGTTGGAGACCGCTATACTGGAGGTCGTGGGTTCGATTCCCACCCAGGATAAACGTTTGCGTGCGCAGCACATTTGTTTGTTCTGTGTCTGGGTGTCCTAAAAATATCTTTATAAATATCATATCGTACGTATGTATTAATTGTCTAATTTGGAATCAGATAACCGTGTGGAAAAAAAATTTAAGGCTTCATGCAAATTCAAATCATATTATTGTAAAAACATCTATGATATTGAAGTATGTTGTACTTGTTTGCAGCCAGTACATGCTTGGCTACATATTTTATAATCTATAGTAATCAATAACTTAACATCTCCATATATTCACATGTAACATCAAAAACGACTTTGCAGCTACTTTTGCCTTTTGTTATTATATATATATGTATGTATCTGTCACTATTTTCTTTACAACTGTAAAGATTACATTAAATAATTAAGTTCTCCTTTCCTAGGTTTATATTATAAAGGTGTACAATAAAGAAGAAAATAATTACAGAAAAAATAATTGAAATCACAACAATTTCAACCGATTAATAAATTAATAATCTATGTGATTCTATTATTGTATAATGACATATTTCTTCTTTTTGCCAAGTGTGCCTACCATAAGAAAATATTCCTTCACCTTCCTATTCCTAAGAGCACACAATGACAGCGTCGTATTTATTGTATATTTCGTCTCGTTTCATTTATCGCATCTGAAATGTGATAGAAAGAGACAAAACATACTACCGGTGATGCACTTTTCGGCGTCCACTAATTTAGTATTACACTTACTCCTACGTATAAAAGTGTAAAGTTTCCTTCAAGTTATTGTTTGTTTTTTTTTATATGTATGAATGACATTTAATAATCTGATTGTTCTGTATTTGCGCAGCCACCGCCGACGCGACCGTATTCTATAGCAGGTGCTTCGCAATTACGAGTGTCGAGGCCGACCTCGGTGCCATTACAGAGACCGGCGCCAGGTATTGTATGACAAACACATGTTTCATCTAATCTGTAGATATATAACCGAAATACCACTGACTCACTGACTGACTTATTTCATTTTACGCAAATCCTGTTCAAATTCGATTGTGAAATATATTTTCTTAAACATTGAACTTATAAAGAAATAAGCAAAATTTCACAGTGACTCGTACGTTCTCCTCCGATGCTGTGAACGTAAATGTATTGAATGAAGAAATGTTTACATTATGTGTTCCAGTAGCGCCGACCCCCGCGGAGCAGCCGCGGCCCGCGTCCAACACCGAGAACAGAATGTCGGGCCTGCCGCGCCCCTCGCGCCTCCCCGCGCCCCGCCGAGCACTCAGGTATTATAATAATAACAATAATTGGGACAATTCCACACGCGGCTATCCGATTCGAAATTGGGCAATTGAATGCCCGTGTTATGGTGCTTTCTGCCTACCCCGTGAGGGACCTGGCGTGACGGTATGTTGTTTTTGTTGTTATGGTCACCGGACGGCTGATAAATATACAATATAGTATATATGTGGTTATTTTTAACAGACTTCAAAAAGGAGGGGGTACTCAATCTGTCTGTATTTTTTTTTTACACCCAAACACAGACCAAAGAAATGTGGTCATCACACAAATTTTCAAAAAAATATTCAAGAAAATCTTTTTGACCAGAATTTTTATGTTAGAGTCGTTTCGATTGGAAGCACAGTTAACTTATATGAATCAGTCATTGCATACTACTGATATTACAAATACAAAATTTTTCCTGTCTCGCACTCGATAATGTTTAGTACATTTGATGTTATAAATGATAATACGAAGCTAGTCATTGTTCTCGAGGCTGTTGACAGCTTGCATACGTGATGCTAAATATCAGAAATAGACATAGTAGTGAGGTTTTAGGTCCTAAAAGTTGTTTGAAGCTTTTTACCACGAAATATATCAGATTGAATAATGATTTCTTTTTGTTTCTCTATTACAGACCACCGTCGGTATACTCGGTGGCGCCGACTGCTGATATGGACCACTATTGACAACATTGTGCCAACTAACCGGGGAATACCCCAAACTATTGTATTATTAAATTAATTAAAAAGTTAAATATGACTAAATCTAGCGTAATCAACACGACTGATGAACGAAACTCGGTGTCTTTTATAATTGTTTTTTTTTATTATTATTAGTAAACCTTTTTTTATTCAGTATTTTTATTAGCAACAGTTTGACAATTTTCGCAGTGTTGCCCCTTAAGAGTTTTAAGCGATTGCAAAGAGACGTACCGGTTTTATTTTCGTACTGGCAACACTGTACTCTAATGTGAATCGACCAATTTTTATTGGTAGCAAATATATTTTTCGTATTTAAAGACAATAAATTTTGATAATTTTCAAAAACAAGTATTGGTATCAACAAAACTGCTGTTTTCATTGCATTCTCTCTTACACTATTGCTTCAAAACCACTGCTCCACTGTTGTTTACAGCGTTAAAAATTATACAATTAACGCTTTACATTGAAATGATATATTTTTATATATCGCTTGTCAAGCGTTACTGACGGCGTTAAAAACCGTTATTTACGTTTATTCTGCGTTACACTATACGCTCGTAAATTACAAATAGCGTTGCGAACGTCGGTGGAGCGTAACTATTATTATATCTCGATAATGTTGACATTTGTAAGAAGTTTTTAAAATCACCCGAAGAATATTTTATACTATGTACAATGTTGACATTCAAAATTTTTCTTGTTGAAAATTTTGTTACTGTCTAATGAATTGGGGACCGAAATGCTCTTTTCGTGTTCTGAAAAGATAAAAAATTTCATGTCTCTTGGGTTATTAATTTTTTTTCATTTTGTTGTTATTGTAATGCTCTCTTTTCTATACAATTTTAATACTCTATCTCTTTTCTATGTGCATTGTTCAAATATTTCAAAACACCTCCGTATATAATAATTTGGTACAAAGACATACAAATTAAGATATTATTCCTATATTATTAACAAATTTTTTAGGGCATAATTTTAACGAAACGATAACTTCGACTAGTTATTTATTTTCATATAAGGGCAAGTTTGCATTTTGTTTAGAAATGTTATTTAATGTAAAGTTTTAATACGATTAATTAAACATTAATTTTGTACACTAACTAAATTTATAGACGTAAATGTACGCACAAAGTAACGTTGATACATTTGTTAAAAGATATATAACATTAAATTATATTGACATGGAAAATATTTATGGAGAAATTCTCGTTTATTTGGCGCTCTGTTAATATGTGAACTGTGTCTATATGTAATAAAATTCTTGTACATTCTGTATAGTTCGATGTTGCTATGTCACTGTGTATATTGCTAATCTTAAATCTATATCACATATCTACAAAACAACAGCTTTACTGTACGTAACAAAAATATTTCAGCTACTATCTAACAAACTTAATCCGCCTCTGTAACTTATCCTTATCATACTGTGCACTTTCATAATGTTCCAAATGAAATTGGTAATATCGAGCTGGTTCTCTGTGCAGCCTTGACTTTTTGATTCGAGAAAAATGCAATTGACGTTTTTTTAATGTTGCCAGAGTTGGCTGGTAGCGTTTGAGAATTAAAAATTCAAGGGAGTATATAAGGATTGTTTTGCTTATGCACGGCAATTTTACAAACAATATTGAATAAATATACAGGGAGAGGTTTTGTTACTGCAAACGTAGGGGTCCGCTGCATCGTCCTCGTCGCTTTTTGACATTTCATATCCGTCGTCGTGCTATGCGGTTTATTTCGACACGTCGTGCCTTATTTAGGTAGTATAAGGAATTTTGTTTTCATTTTCTAATAAAACTATGTATTTACATTTACTGCCTTTCATTTATAAATTACCACTTAGTATACCACCAGCATTATTATTACTTAATGGCAGACCATTAAGTAATAATAATACTGGTGGTATCGAAGTTACAGGTTTCTCACCCAACCCGTAGTGCAGCGTGGAATATGCTGCAGATATCCAGAAGGTCCTGGAGAGATCTTTGGTGAGCTGTGTGACGTAACTACAACCCCACCAGTTTGTTGAAACTGCCTATAGTCTAATGACCCACTATATGAACCACAAGTTGGAATGAAGATTTTAAAAATATTTATGTCTTTTATATCACTGGCACCTTTATTTAACTAAATTTACAAAGAAATGGTAATGGAATGATTGAGTAGCACAACAATGAAAAACATCATTAGGACTCATTTATAATATATCCTTCCTTCTATAAATTTATTAAAAAATTTAGAAGACCAACCTCATTTCATTTATATGAAGTTGGAAAAAAAACCATCGTTCTTTTAATCCTAAAAATTCTTCAACATACAAAAACTTCTTTAGAAGTTTAATCCATCGTTAGGCTAAAAGGCGACTTAAAACTTTTATTATGGGATACAATTTCTACACACGGCCTTGTGACGTTACGTTTACGCGAATGTTTACATGTGTGTTTACGGTTCAATGAAACTCGTTTCGTCATGAATGACGTCATAGTTGTAAACTGACCTGTCAAACTAAAATTAAAATGTATTAGCCGAAGTAAAATGGTTTCGCAAACAACTAAAAATAAGCTATTGTTAATATAATACTTCAAACTTATTTACTATTATTAACTTGTTAAAGTATAATAAGACCGTAACATATTCTAAAAACAATTTCTTAACAAAATCTGGGATGGGTTTACTACGCCCAAGACTCGTAAATTCGAATACCCGTTTTTTAATGACTTAAATGACGTGTTCGAGGAATCTGCGGAAAATTCATTATAAATGCGCATAAACAGTACTATTTACGCACTTTAAAAAATTATTAACATTGAATTTAAAATAATGATGACATAAAAATATTAAAAATTGTTATTACCGGTGTTGCCATAGACATAATTACCTACCCAAAGTAGGCCATTGTTATCTGTTACCTTCGAATGCATGTGTGTGTGTATGAAACGAAATCGCACGTTCTAAGCGAGTGTGCAACGTCGCGAGTACTGTGTACGAATAATTTTTGCTTTGTACGTTTTTATTTTTATAAATAACCGATTTAGACGCAGCGATTATTAATGTAACAACGTTAAGTGATAAGAATTGTGATATATCCACGGAATGTTAAAAAAGTATACAGTGTTTTTGTCTACTATGTGATCCCGTGCAATAGCTCGGTTGTTTGTCAATGACGTCTGCGTTTAGCGCAGCGAAAAGTGGAATTATAGTTTGATTGTGACAAGTAGTGCAAACATAAGTAGTATATGTTGTGATAACCGATGCGTGTATGTAAAATGGATGAGTGTTTTCTTCATTGGAACATTCCTAAAGCAACTGGGGCCATCAGAGGTGGCTCATGAAGAAAGGGTTAGTTTACCTGTTTTTTGTTTACTTTACGCGTCGTGTGCAAGTCAGTTTATGAGAAGTTTGTTGTAGCTTATAACTTTGCTGTAGATTATTTACTAAATTCAAGCTAGGGTTGACAAGGTATAGATTGTAGGTTATAATTTGATATTATTGTTTATCATATCAGTGGGCGGGATAAGATAAACTTTAAAACTTTTCAAAGTCCTCATATCATCAGCAGCTCTAGCATCGAAATCTTGGTTTTTGTTGATCTAGGCTCGGATGGATTATTTCTCTTTTGTTACTTTCTCTTACTGGTGAAGTGAAGGGAGGGAAAGTGATAGCTAGTTGACATCCGCCGTGCGAGCGAGCGCGATGGCGCTATACAATGCTTGATTACTGCTGATTTCGGTGACCACACATGACTGCTGGAGTTGACATCGACATAGACAAATTAACTTTCTTGCAGTACATATCTTTGTAGATTCGATAAGCTATTACATCTTGGCAAAAAAAATATTTCAAATATCAGAATGTTTTTTTTTTATTAAAATCAAGTTCTTGTTCCTATTATTACATGTATTATCATTTTTTTAAAGTCATCAGAAGACACTTTTTGGGAGATGCAGACTACTTGTCCTATGTATATAAAAACAATGAGAAATTAGATAAACCGTACGAATCACATACAACTTGCTACAACTCACATTTGACCAGTGTGGCAGAGTGTGGCTTTATCCTTTTTCTACTAAACGGAGACCCATGTCATTAGTACTAGTAGTAGTAGCAGTTGCAGTATCAGTAGTAGCAGTAGCAAAAGTAGCAGTAGCAGTAGTACAAAAAAGTGTTGATGATAACGATTATGATGACATCAATATGCTTGCAGCCAGCTATTACACTTCCTGCAAGTAGCTGGAAAGTATCAACCACATCAATACAGACTAAATTTACTTTACACATGACACTTATTTAACTATAAGCCCTATTCTTATACTAAATGGAAACAAATGACAGGCAGTAGAACAATAAAAGTCTGTCTGAACTAACCAAGAAAGCCTTTATGCATATTGTTGATTGACAGTATCCAAATAAAACCATACAAATCCAATCAAAATTATGGTTTGAAAACTATTGACAGAACTAGATTCAATATGGCAACCCTATAGATTATAAAGATTTGTACACACTAGTCCCACATCTAAAGCAATTGTATGCTGTAAAGGAATTACTATTAATAGTCAATAATATATTCCTGCTATACTCTCTTAGCTTTTACAAAAGTACTTAATACTGATTTAAATAATCTCCCAAATTTAACACACCTTTACTCGCAAAGATTGAAGCTTATCTACTCCAAAACAGAAAACAAACATCCCGGCCCTTTCCTGATATCTAAGAGGTTTGAACATCAAGAATTAAAAGTTCACACATAATATCTCCAGGTTTCCTTGTCTCGAGAAACATGCAAGGAATCATAAAACAGATCTGGCTAACTTCTAAAATAGAAATAAACGGTATCTTCATATTCGGTCTTACTACAGCTGCACTGATTGTGGTACCAATAAAATATTAAATTCTAAACTCTTGTTTAAAGGATGTGGGACCAAAACTAAGATAATACATGAAATGCAAGTCACCATAAGTAAAACATGACATGACATTTTGTTTAAGACATAAAGGGAAAATAATAATTATTATACGATCACTAGACGTCCCTCCCGGGTAAAATAAGTAAATAGTTAACACCTTGAGTTACACACACACACACACAGCCATCTGATCTCCAAGTACGGCAATCCTTTACCATGCTGACCAGATAACTGATAAACTAGACGTACTATATAATACTAGCTGTTTTTATTATGCCCAGACGTAGCTCAAACAATTATGCATATTGCAAAACGGTTTGCCCCCGATGGCAATCAAACCCATGTACGTTGTGGGGTCACATTTTGATCGAAACTGGCAAGAAATGCAAATCGTATTGATGAATAAGGAAAATATTTTGTCAAATTCCTTTACCGTTTGTTATATCAAAACGCATTCACGTTTTGGTCTTATATAGATAAATATAAAACATCTTATGAACATAATCATTCTGCAGTAACCACAATACCTAAAATGGAATGCATAATTTATTTATGCAAATTACAATTACAATGAAAATAATTATATATTATAATACCCACTCACCAGGAAATATGTTTTTATAGTGTCATTATAATTAATGTTTTTGTTTAAAATATATCGAAATTATGTACACTTTTAATTCTCACAATGTAAAGAATTTATAAGCGCCATAAACTGTTTTTTTTATTTGGCAACACGGTTATATAATTAGGTATTTTATATTATACGAGTATACTGTAATTGTTCATTATAAAAAAATATATTAGACAAAATCAGAACACACATTATGAATGTAACAAAAGTGACTAAGATTCCAACTCAGGAATTTGGCAACAAAAGGAGACCTAAGGGTTCAGTCACACACGATTATAAAGTTTACCTTTAATATCAAAAAGTTGTGTAAATTATAATATTATTGTATGTATTTCATTTGTATGCTATGAAGTTTCGCAATAGTAAGGTAGACGTAGTCTGTCAGGCTTTTGTACCTCTGTGTGTTTGTCAGAGACTATAGAACAAGAGTAGCATGATTTGTTTATTAACAAAGTTTTATAATGACAGCAGATGTGTAACTGTTCAGTTATCAGCCTCCAAATCCAGAGGTCTGGGGTTCAAATTCTCTTAAAAAATTCTACTGTAAAATTGTATGTGCATTTCTAATATCATTCGCTATAACAGTGAACGAAAATGTTTTTAAATAACCTTAAAGAACTCTGTTAGGTTCTGTGAGTAGTTTTTAATCTGCAAAACTCAGGGTAGGCCACTGTGGTAGACCATGGTCTTCAACTTTCTCATCATAAGAGGAGATATGTGTTAAAAAGTAGCAATACAAAGCCAGGCCCCTAACGTGAACAGCAATCACTGACTGCCAAATTAATAAAACATTTGTTTTGAGTTTTTTTTTTTCGACTTCTTTTGTTGGTCCACTGCTGGACCGGGTCTCCTCTCATGATGAGAGGGATTTAGGCCAAAGTCTACCACACTGGCCGAGTGCGGATTGATAGGCTTCACACATCACAGAGAATAATATATAATTTATGACATCTTTAA
>DWMP01000185.1:0-10949 GCA_018245295.1 Agara epimachia | reverse complement strand
TAATAGTATACTAAATTAATATATATTGCGTATAATGATTCTTACAATTTCATTAACAGATTTGCAAAATTATTTTGCCGCACAAGCTAAGATACTTGGAGAATATGCTGAATGCTGAAGTAATGGTCAAGGCTGCGAAGATCCGGCAACGGCTTGAAGAGAATCCCAACATACAAGACAGCGAAAAAAGTTGGCCTCTACTATTAGCGAAATTCCAGGCGGAGAGCAAGAAACACAATTACCCTTCCTATGCCTACGACAATATATCTCAGAGGCGCTTGCCAAACTTCAAATAGAACATTACAGTGGTTAATAAAAAAATCATATCGTTTTTCATTGTCAGTGTAACAGTGCGTGATAATGGTTCTCCCGAATTTCGTGCATACTTGAGTAGATAACTAACACAAAATACTAACACAAAATTTCGATTATCTAAGTAAAACTAAGTACATTCGCCTCTGAAATCGACAATAACGAAGCGAAACCCATTGCGGTAGGTGGCAAGAATTTGACAGCGTTGCTACAATTTTCCCTCGATAATTCCTCAATCTATGTGAAGGTAAAATTAATAACAAAATACACCTAATAAGCCTAATAAAATGATGCATGATATCTTAGTCTAGATAGGTACTTACCTATATTTTAAAAGAAAATTTGCCAAGTAGGTTTGATCTTATCGATCTCAATCAAGATGTAATTATCTTTTGAATTACATTTCCTTTTTCAGTTTTATACCTATAAACAATTTCTTCTTACCTTTTGACTTTATTTAGGTACAAAAATGTTGTAATTTGGAACATAGACAAAAGTAACACGATTTTGAAAGCTCTTTCACTAGCTCAAGCACTTGCCCTCTATAGGCACTGATAACTAATGCGTCTAGTACGGTAAATATTAATTACAATTGGTAACTGATACAAATCCATCATTTACCTAGTACGTGCATTGTGCACGGAAACGCGCTATGACATGAGGCTCTTCAAGAAAGGCGTAAAAAGAGCTCTCCTCGAAAGCCGGCAGCACACTGGCGACTCCTCGGATGTTGCAAGTGTCCATAGGCGACGGTGACCACTTACCATCAGGTGGCCCGTCTGCCTGCCTGCCGGGCTAAACTATATAAAAAAAACTGTAATGAATACTTACGGTTCATACAGAGCGGCAACTTTGTGAAAAATTTTTGTTCTATTGTTTGTAAGGGCCGTTCTACTGCTCGTAATAGACAATATCTGACGCAATAGAATAAAGACAATAAAAACAAATACGAGCAACTGGCGATAGCGACGTTTACTATGGAACTGTTAGCGTAACAAAGTACGTAAGTACTCGTAATATGTCATTGAAGTAAATGCGAATGAAATAATGCAGTAACTTAGAGACGTTTCCCAAAATTGTAGTATATTATGAGGTGTCCGCTTGAACGTATTAGAAAAAAAGGTCTTTAAATTTTTAATTTTACACTTTTTACATAAAGTGGCTATCAAAGTAGTCTCAGTATAAATCTTGTTTTATCAAGGAGGGTAAAGTTATTACACAGCCAATCGCTATCTTTATACTTCAAGTTGGCCGCCCTCCGCCGCCCGCCGCCGCCCGCCGCTGCTCCGATCGAGTTCGACAGTTTCAACATCATTGTCCGCCTCACGTACTTTGTCATTACCATCGCTTTTTTTGAAGAACAAGTAATTTATTTCTATAAATACGTTCATATCATATAAATAATGAAATAGATATATACTATAGTAATCCTTAAACTCTATGCACATATTCATATACAAAACAGAACGTATTAGCGTAATAAACATTATCGTTTTAGCAGACCCCCTGGACCTCGCCACTGACCGCGCACAACCTTGTCGTATATTATATGAAGCCACCTGCATACCCTTGAAGCAAGAGCATTCTCATGTTGAATTGCCACGTATGGAAGACACATATTTCGTAATAAATATTTGATTAACATTTAATGATAAAACGTCTGTATTGCATTTCCAGATGAGTGTACATGTCGGCTTCCTGATTAATGTATACGTGCCACGTGGCCTAATGTTGAAGAGCCTGACCCGAATCACTGCATGCAATCCTTATATATGCATAGTACACTCGGGTACATCGACGAGCACACCGTTCCGTCTTGTCGTCGCCCCGCGGTCGCTTCAATATTGGTATGTCCAAACACGCGATGTTCTCTACAACGTTAAGACGCTAGTGTGTGTTCGCAATGATGAATTGTAATCATAACATAGTTTACTGCGCAACAAACGTGATGTATGATATACATACAACGTAAAGTAAGTAAGCGAGCTAACACAGAAAGTGCTACATTGTCTGAAACACAGCACAGAACCATGTCCCTGTAATACATCTTCCTGACGCCTCACAAACGGCCTTTGTGCGTCGCCCGCTGCCGACTGAAGCCGTTTGAACTTTGCTGCTCTTATTACCGGTTCAGTCTTGAAATTTTTTAATTACATAAATGTGTAGGTAAATTTCATGTATTCCTTGGCAAATGAGTTCACTCGTGATGCGCTAAGGCTATACGCAACTGCTGCGCGCTGAGTACTCGTTAAGTAACAAGGGACGCTCAAAATAAAATGCTTAGCTTATAATAAGGCGTCAAAATAATGTAAGATAAACCTAAAAATGAGAGTAGGAATAACTATATAAGATGCGTGCGTATCGTGGGCGGCGCAACGCACTTTAAACGTATCCAATTAGTATACTACGTCGGCTCGGGGCGCACGAGCGAGCAAAATTATGACCACTTTAAGCTTCATATGTCTTTATACTAATTGTTGTGTTTCCCCACAATATAGCCACGTACCCACCACGCCGCCAGCAGCGGCCTGTCGCGAACAGCATATTACCTACATATCTCCATTATTTCCGAACAAAACAAAAATGTCCGCGCCGTAATTTCTCTTTTGTAGCCTTCGTCCTTTATTTCATTATCTGACTTCAGTCGCATTGTTTCCTCCCGAGTCCATTGTGCTCTGTTTTGGTAGCCAAGGACCCGATAAAACAAATAAACATGTCACAATGATATTTTTTATTTCTAACAAATACGTATGTATACAGCTGGACCGACTGATTCTAGTATAGATATGATCTTGGAAATTTATTATAGAAACGGTGGAAAAAAAACTACTTTTTAGATGTATATACGGGCATCAAGTAATATTCTAGTTCTGCCCGGTTACTGGTCACATTTTACTGTGATCTTTTAGCACCCGATAGCTGGGTTCCGTTTGCTTTAGCTATATATAGAAAGTCGTGTGCATTGTTATTTCAATAAAAGTAAGTGTGAAAAGTAATGCTTTTCGGGCGAATACGGGCGCCGTGAATGGTATATATTTAAGTCTGAGACCGCTTTTAACAATTGCTGCGGAACTCTCCGGACCTTGAAGGAGCCGGACGAACGTCTAGTGTGAGGCGTGGAGGTGAGCGGAGGAGAATAGAACTGTTATTTGTGTAACCCGAGCGGAACGAAACAATTTACAGACACAAGGTACATGTTACCTACTACTACAGTAGATCTACATCTATCTATAGATGTATATTTATAGATAACCGATCTAAGAATCGGTCCGCGGGAGGGTACCGATGATACGTAGCTCAAGTGTTCGGAAATCTTCAGAGACCAGGCTCTTATTAAAAACTGTACAATTAAGAAAATTATTTATTAAATGTTTCATAGCGTACTGTCTACAAAGTCTTAACGAAAGATACAATAAATTAAAGGAGGCGCGATGAAATATAAATTAGCCACGTGTCACTTCGCAAGGCTCGAGCGTGCCGATTCAAAGTTATTTGAACTATAACACCAAAACCGATTACCAATACAGTGCTCAGATTATCTTCTCCGAACAAATTTTGCAGGTTTACATTACATTAGCAAACTCAGTGAATTCAATATAACTGGCGTTCGTAATAAAATAAAATGAGGAAGTGCAGTGAACGTGAACCGCGAGCAGACGAGGAGCGAGCTCGCGCGCGGCGGACATTGTGTGAGCTGACCTGCGGCTCAACTTGTACGTGGCAACGCGGACACCATTTAGAGAACACTAATTAACATTCTAGAACATTTTATTTTGTAAGCCAACGTAGAAACGTTGGCTTAGAGACTTAGAATAAATGTTATTGCATGAAAGCGGTACTTTGGTACGTCGGGTTCATGTCTACCTAATGCCCGCCATTTTTCCTGATTTTTAATATTAGTACTCGGTCCGAGAGTAAACTGTAGGCTTAATTATTATCAGGTAAACAGTGAATGCAATCAACTGTTATATTTAAAATTGTCCTGTACTGCGTGAACTGAAAATTGGTCTGTTGAAGATTCTGTACTAAATTGTTGTCATTGTACCATCACGACAGGTCTCTAACGAGAGCGGCGGGCACCAGACGGGCCGGACGTCTACGTCCTCACGGAGCTGACGACCTTCTCCGGCACTCACACATGCGCGCTAGTTCCGATATTTCTGAGTGTCTATATCGTCAAGATAGGAAAGTCGTGGTCTCCTACGGCACTCGCGTCGACATTCGAACTATATATATATATATTGTTATTCTTTCATAATTGGATCAATATTTCAACATTTTATGTTTCTATTTATAAGATGAAGAGTTAGGTGATAAATAAAAAGGTTACAAAAGCTCGTTTCTCGTAACCTACGTCGCAGCGAAGGCTACGGCGAAGTCAATTAGAGCGAGATGGCTGCAGCGCCACTCGCACGGCGCCGCCTTCACACGACACGACCCTCGTACCATCGTATATCCACATATAACTCCATTTAATTATATCATTACTAAATCTCATATGGATTCTGGGATAAATTGATTTTCAAAAAGTAACGCGCTTTCTAAATGTCACAGCGGATCAAATATAAAATTAATATCATAATAACTACATATTACAACGAAATGACGTTTGTGTCCAAGTGGATAAATAAAGTCCTCTGTGGCCGGTCACGGACCGATCTTCACATTTGAAGAATAAGTCGGAACGTCTCAAAATTAGCTAATAAACGACACAATAATTGGTAGTTTTAAGTAGGAGGAGCAAATAACTTAGTATTTGGGTATATTAACATCTTTAAAATAAAAGAAAATATAAAGGTAGTCGAAAACTTAAGCTGATGATATTTATCCACATAACAATATAGCATGCTAACAGTAAATAATGCTCAGACTAAGTCAAAGAATTAAATGTAATATTATATAACAATTCTTCTCATATAATCTAAGGATTAAAATTACGTCCAGTTGCTACAAATTGTAATGACATTTTTTAATCATTAATTACCGTGGAGGATGGAAAGAGCGCATACTCGATAAACAAACGGAGACTTGCAGTTGCGCCGTGCAGTGTAACTAGCTCGCAGGCGGAGCATGCCGATGCCGTGCTTTCATTTAAGCTAATACGCTTTAAGAAACACTAAACTGTTCCTTAATACGCGATGCCAGCGGAGTTCCGTGCCGCGGGCGTCGTGCGCCGCGCGCTCGCTCGTCCTCTTCTTGCCGAGTCAAGCCGACGGACAACATTTTATCTCTTTATTTTGTTACATTCTATTGTTTTGTTACTTAACTTCTACATGGTGGCTTAATGGTCTCGTGCCTGAGGACACCGACTGTTCAACGGAGGTCTCGGGTTCCATTTCCGCCCAGGGCAAACATTTATAGGATGAGGATAATTTGTTTGTCTGGGTGTAATAAAATCAGTAGAAATATTCCAAAAATATAGTCATATCATTCCACCGACGGACAAACCATCGGACACATCCAATTATATGCATGACGTAGCAATAGACATCAATGTTTTAATGTTCGTCATTGTCCCACCATTGAACACGAGTCTTCTCTCATAATGCAATAGGTACAAGGTCACAGTGTTCCGCGCTGGACATTCCATAAAACTTTGAGGTGTACGTGCATCTTACAATTTTATTCTTTACCGTCATAGCAAGTAATATTTCAGTTTAAAACCTTACTTGGAACTGATTTTATGATTTTTTATAAATTAAGAAGATTGGAACTAGTACTGAGCATATTGCTTTACATTACTGTACGTATGGGGATTATCCACACAAATCTGTCCGTGCACCGTGGGAAGTCACCTGTACATTTACATAATATAAAGAAAAATAGCCTGATGATGTCATGAAGGACCTTTCATACATGGACCGCACAAATGGACGATGCATAATTGAAAACATCGGACGCTCCAGTTAAAAGCGGCGAATTAGCGACCTTCGGAGCGGGCAGGGGGCGGGGGGGTGCTCGTGGAACTCGTATGTACTTGATGACATTTAACTAACAATTCAATACTCCAACACATCAAACATATTGTAATAGTAATAAATATTTTAATAAGTTGTCGAAAACATTATATTATCTTATTTTAGTCGTTGTAATTTTTTGCACTTTTAAAAAGAGATTTAAAAAGGGAAATCACTTAATTAAATTTGAGTTCAGATTGAAGCGTTTCCTTGTTATATTTTTCCACGTGGTCGCTCGAGTGGAAGGTTCTAGTTCAGCGTAATTTGGGTCGTTCTCCTCAGTGATTTGACCCTCCCGTTGTTGGAGCTATCGAATGTCAGAATGACTGAGTTCCGAGCCGAGACACCTGCCCCTGAACAAAGAGCTCGGTAATCCCATTCTTAAACAAACAGGTATAATATCGCAGACACGAAGTGTTCGGAAAACTTTATATTATAGATACTTAATAGGTAATTACTGCAAAATTAATATTCAATATTCGGATTACAATATTTAGGTAACCACGAAATAGTACAGTTCACCGTAATATTTTCCAACTTGGGTGCAGCCTGCAAACATGCATTTGGCTAAACTATGGCTGTAAACGTTTTCGTTATAAAAGGTGACCCATGTCCAGTTGTCCAACAGTGGAATAATAAAAGAGTAGAAAAAAAATTGATGACATTTTATAACACGTATTAAAATTAGTTAGTCGGCATAGAAAATTTAATTTTCTTCACAATATTAGTCACCATACATTTAGATTATTTACTAATTCTTAGACATTAGCAAGTCCTAGATATTTACTTAGACATAATATGACTTTTAGTAAAGATGTAGCTATTGTAATAAACACACCAATGTCTGTTGTTCATTGTTCAATGTATATTTTCTATTCCCCCCCGTCGGCTCGGTGCAGCGTACACCGAGCGAGGGCACCGCAATAGGAACTAAAAAGTATACAAAGGCATGTGTCGGACATGTTGACGAGGGCCGTGACGAGGGCGCCCTCCGACACCCGCGGGCTGCTGTCAAATTGTACGCCGAATATCCGTCGGAACCGTCTATAAAGTGCCTTTTTATATCTCCCATTATCGGTAAAATAAATAGATTATACCCAAGATAAAATGTTGCAACAGAACAGTTTTAATATTCCACTTTTGTGCAAAATTTCATCATTCACTCGATGAGCGAAATATGTTCTCTAATAGTAGATTATTACCGCGAAATGTTTACTGAGTTTGTAAGTAACGGCGTAGTTCGTCGCATTAATTAATACAGTAAATTGACGAAACAAAACTACCAGACGCTTACACTAATTACAGGATAAGTCGTAGTAAGCCGCTCGGATCGCTACAATAACGGCTACGGAAGTGCTACGCTGGAGCTACGTAATAGGAAGCGGAATTTTGCAGAAACATCTAGTACGTTATGTAACAAAGGAGTCTTACATAAACTTGTTTTATTTGTATACTCGTGTTTCATCTCGGACCGAGAACGTCTTAAACTAAATAATAAGGCGCTCGTTTTGCTCTCAGTGCGATCAATTTCGTTCCGAGCGGTAAGAATTAATAAATTATCGAATATTTATGTTGTTACGATAATTGTCAATCGTTTAAAAATATCGATTGAATGGTTTCTAGGTATATTTTTAAATTCTCTTTCTGTAATAGGTTTCAAAAAATTGCTCTAGATTGCAAACTGTATTATAGATCTTGCCAAATTACCGGGGATGAAGACCGCATTAAAATACATTGTAACTTGTGCTGGAGTCGCTTTTGACGCTTAAGTTTATGACCTTAACCCTTCTCAGTTTAAGATGCGACGCGTCCAACAGTGAAACGATCGCGGACTCGCCGAAAGACGTCTAAACATTATCAGGCTGCGAAAACAACGAAACGATTTCACTTCAAAACGTTTGAAGGTGATTTACTCGAAAATAATTATATTCAGAGTTGTGAAATACCTCTCAGTTGCGAAGCAATTTCGGTGTGTCGATTGTGCGAAATCAGTCGCCGGAACGAACGAGCGCCGAGAGGGAAACGCTGTTCGGAGAGATACGAGCAGCGAGCCGTCTGAGAGTACGAGAGCGGGGATACCATGACGACAAAACCGGCACAATTTATATACTAACAGGCTACCGCTTGTGTTATATAAAATGGATTAGATAGAGAACTGGCGACATCGAGGTGCCCAGGTGCTCAGATAGCAGGTTAAGCTAGTGTCGGGAAAATAATAATAAATGAAATACTATTAATTTCCTAATAGTAATTTTTACCGAAAAAACAATTATTCTTTAATAATTGTTTTTAGACAATTATTCTTTAATAATTGTTTTAAACAATTATTCTTTAATAATTGTTTTTAGGAAGGGAATAGGAAGTTACTTTTAACTTCCTATCTGCTTGTTCCCGTGACGAGTACAAACCACTAGTAGTGGTGCCTACCTCTATATCTGGAAGTTACGCAGGTTTAGACTATCTCTTATTGCGTTAACAAAAAGGACTAAAAAGGTTTTAATGGATCTATTTTCTCTTTTAAAGTACATAACCTGTCAATATTTCAAATTAAACATCATTAATATCTCTTTCATGCTCGGTAAGTATTGTCGTCTAATGAAGTTACTAGATGGGGCAAATAATAACAAAATTACAATAATTATTAACGTACTGTACATACGGAGCAGTTATGGATTGTACTTATTATTTTAGTCATCAAATGATCAAAAATATTATATGCACTGCCATCTGTGTTATACTATACGAATCATTTTATCGAATGAACTCCTACGTTACTTCATTCCTGTTTTATTCGTAACGACGGGCTGAAGCTGCCGGGGGAAGAAGTTCCGCTACCCTTACATAGATGGCATTGCTTGCTCGGTCGTACTGGAGACTAAAGATAAAAAAATTATAAGAAATTAACGCCCGACACAAAATGTATTGAAATAAAATAAAGTAAAAAATTACATTTTTAAACCTGCTTAATATTTACAATACATTATAATACATTTATAAATAAGTCATGTTTTTTAAGTAATTTGATGTTTCATAATATTGAATATTCGATATAAAACACTGAGCACCGCTTTCAACACAAAACATATTGAAATGAATAAAAATATATAAAATGACTATAAAAATATTAACCAGTTTCTGGAGATGTTCTTTTCAGGCTATTTGAACTGAAAAATACCGAAAGCTTGCGAACGAAGGGTAGAGGGAGAGCCGACGTGGGCACCGGGCCATACAACGACAGTAAATAAAAAGTATCTCAAAATGTATAATTTTTAATAACACATGTTAACTGAGACAACACACACACACAATTTGCAGAATAAAGAGTTGTCGGCGTGAAATTGGATAGATGGAGAATAATAGTCATTTATCTTTGCCAACTGTTCGGTTGTCAACGAGGTTTAATTGAAATTTATTATTAATCGAATTCAGTCGCGTGTGTGATTTCCATAAAAACGTGGTTCAAGATTTGTTGGTATGTTATGTATGTTTTGTATGTTATGTATGTTTTGTATGTTATGTATGTTTTGTATGTTATGTATGTTTTGTATGTCATGTATGTTATGTATGTCATGTATGTCATGTATGTCATGTATGTCTTGTATGTCTTGTATGTTATGTATGTTATGTATGTTATCGCCGTCTTACATTATTCATAGCGACGTCTCTTGCACAAGAACGAACGGCTTAATGGGAAAAATTTCAATTACGGACGTACTTCGCCGGTGTCAAAATGGTTTGGTTTTCACGAATAGTTACAATTAACTGTATTCACATTGATCATATATGTAGGTAGATATATCTCGGTAACATTTCCGGTTAAGAACGTAATGTATGTATATCCAGATCTGTCATAGAGATAGAGTTACACAGAAGAGGACACGTTGCCACTCGCGTCCTTCACGGGGCTGCTCGGCCACGTGGAGCTCGCCCCAAAGAAATTTAAGACAACCTCGACAGCACCACATCAAAACATTATGTACAAAGGCTTTGCGCCGTCGATGATTCAAACGCAGAACATTGTGGGCATTCACATTACTAATTAATTAAGCCATTATTAGACCGCCTGAACTGAATCTTAGCATTCAGTATTATTTTTGTTAGAGATAGACCGAGCGCTTAACTACTTTTATATCGTGTTGTACAATATCGACGAGCCGACGTAAGTTCGTCGCGTACAGGAATCCCACTAAACATCACGTCTTCGTTGTAACAATAATGCATCGCATCAGTGATGCAGGAATGCTTAATTCGCTAGCAGCGAATGATAAGTAATTCCATGGAAATGACTGAAACGATCGGAGTCGATTAATAATGAATTTCAATGAAACCGTCCGCGGCCCGCTGACAATGACAAACGACGTCAGCCGGCAGTCGGCTAATAAATTCCTTAAATTCATCTCCGCCGATGACCCAATTAAGTGAAAGGCGGAGAGAGACGCCACTTATCTCACTATGAAGCAGTTTGCCAGTAACGAAGGAATAAGACGTTTGTTATTTTCAAAATAATAATGCCCTTCGACGAAACCTTCCAAGTATTGATACCTTTGTATAGTCTATACATTTCTGTAGTTCATTATCATCTACGTCATTTATGTTTTGTACTCATTTTGTATTTTTACCACCATTTTTTGATGTTATTTTTATTTTTTTTATTTTTTACTCTCATCTACCATTTTTATT
>DWMP01000184.1:0-10951 GCA_018245295.1 Agara epimachia | reverse complement strand
CTCAAAAAGTTAATATTATATGATGGAAAATACATTTCATAATTCAAAGCTCCATTTTTGATTAATTGAGCAGTCTGGTCGCTTATAGAAAACTCTAATATCTAATATAAAATAAATACTACCGATTTTAGTACTTTTTCTTTTGTTTTTAAGAAGCAAACAGACTCGCAAATCACTGCAGCTAGTACAAGGCATGATACTATAGGTATGTATTATTATTTTGTTGGTTAAAACTATTGCACCTTATATCACTGTAACCTTATTATTTTTATTATTAGAATGCATTCGAATATAACATATCACAAGAATGCACATATTAAAATTGATACGAATAAATTATCTTATTGTTAAATAATTAAGATGTGACATTGGGATCTTTAAGAAGACTGAAACGAGTTGTTCAAGGCGAGCGTTCGACTGCAACATATAATTAAATGTACAATATATGTATACATAAGTAGATCTTACAGACATTGTATATGGTGAGTTGAGTTCGGTAATTTAAAGAAAAACCCGTGACGTGCAAATTAAATTTCTGTAGTGTTGGTTTCTTAGGAACCGAAAAAAATTTTGGAAGGTGTGTTTAGCTCTATCCCTTGTTCATCGTATAGGTATGTATTATTTACAACAACATGAACGGTATATAGGTAAGTAAAAAAGCTAATTAGAATTAAGACTATTGGAGGCACTTACCTTTAAAAACTCTTCCTACTGGAGTACAAGGACCTCTGTCCAGGAAACAATTCAAGTATTTCTTTAAGAGCCTTGGATTCATAACCAAATTGTCAATGTCGTAATAGTCATATTTTCGATCGTAAGTTTCTTGAGATATCACATAAACAATGTATACGAGTATAATTAAAATTTGTTTCATTTCAGTATTCTTATTGCACGATAAAAAGGTGATTTATGCACATTTTATTTAAGAGTTTGCAAGAACAACGTCAGTTTGCAGCGACGTTAACGTTTTCATCAAGTTATTGAAATAAAGCGGGTCTAAATTACTGTAACGTAATTTACTGTGAGGACTGATTTAATCTATGATGCACCACTCAAATGACTCCAATACCACATACTCCTTCTATTTAAAACATAGAACGGCTTGTTTATAGCCTTCAAATAACAAATTAGGAAGGAGATTCACAAAAACTTTGGTTTCGTTGGTGTTCACATCTTCATGCAATTAAAAAAAGAACCGCTGATTTTTATGCAGTTGGAAGGAAAAAATCTTAATATCATTATGACTGCACCTATTTGTCTTTCTATGTAATGAAATATCAAAATGTCAAGGGAATTCGGCTTGCGTAATGGCCTGTGCAATGCACTGACTATAGACACTAACTAACATATTAACTCTTAAATCTATTAAAATATTTACTTCTTAAGGACGTCTCTGCTTTGTTTTTAAACATTAATAACATACTATGTATTCGGAATACATACTAAATTGACATATTTCATGAAATATTTTTCGAAGAGTCATGTGCCATTGATGTTAACAGAGCTGGAAGTACAGGATGAGAGTAATAGATCAGACGCTGCAAGAATAAGAGATTCGGGGTGCGCAGCTTGCCTAAGGAAAACTCCGGTGAAGTTTAGATCATAAATATGTTAAGCATTTCTTTTGCACCATAATGTTATCTAAATTATTTCTCAACCTTTATCAGGACAACCTTAGCGGACGTTCATGACAATGGCATACTAGAAACGATCAGTCTATACCATTATTTGAGAAATGAGGCAATTTCAATATTCGTTCCAAAACAATAATAAATCCAAAAGAATAAGTGACTTGCAGACTCAAGCCTACTTACCAAAATAAAAATAATTACGGGAATATAAAAGAAGACATTAAAATCGTTATTTTTTTATTCAACTATTTACCAAATAAGTACATAATTCAACGCATTACAAAATAATACAAAATTACCAAAGTTAATATAAGAAGAAAAGTGGTTTACAGTTGCTTGTTGCATTGTATATATTTGTTTGTCTGTACTATTTATGAGTTTGCAATTGCTGCTTCCAGGGTGGCAAAATGTTTTCCGTCTGAATCGTATTTTTCCTTCAAGGCACTGTATCCTTCAGGAAAGTTCTCCTTACTTGCGGCTAGAAACCTATTAAATATGTGTTTCTGTGCGTCAGTACATTTGGCACAAGCTTCCCGTACGGCTTCGGGAAGATCCTCTGAAATCAAATGTTATGATTTAAAAACTTCATTAATATTCATTGTCTCAAGATTATACAATCACTTACGAGAAATAAGTATCATACAATAACAAAAATATATTAAGTCCTCCGGTTCTCCTCTCACTATGAGAGGAGACGCGGTCCAGCAGTAGACCAATAAAAGAGTGAAAAATGATTATTACAAATGACCTAGTTATGTCATATCGTATCTATACCACACTTTTAGTATGCTATTTCTGGTCGGTGAAGGAAATAAAAAGAAAAGAAAACATGAGCGGCAAATTGTTAGATTATCGTTAGTTAACATACTCGTAGATACCTTAAGTATATCAAGCGCCTTTTATAAGATTCACACAAGGAGTTAATGTCTGGCCACGACTTTTGGCAATGTCACAGATTTTGCATGCCTTTATGCTCAGTTTGACCAGCAGCGGAAAAAAACAGCATAAATGATAGACAGTTAGATACTAACAAAGCACAATTCAACAAAGAAGACGAGAAACGAGAATTGAAAGGACCGTAACTGTGATAAATTTTACTGGCCTCGTCGTCGAGTGGTTAGTGACCCTGACTGCAAAACCGGAGGTCGTGGGTTCGATACCCACCCTGGACAAACATTTGTGTGATGATCACATTTCTTTAGTTTGCGTCTGAGTGTAATAACAATATCTATATATTATTATATTAGTATTATATTGTATGTTTATCAGCTGTCCGGTTACCATAACACAGGCATTAAATTGCCTAATTTGGAATCAGTATTCTTGTGAGAAGTTGTCCCCAGCTGTTGTTGTTATTGTTGTTGTAAACGATAATACTAAATTTGTCCATATCTATATATATATTTGTCTGTGCCTTCTCGCGCGCTGCTTAGAGCGATAATATCATAACCAAGAGGCTTTAAACAAGATAATTAATTTTAATCAATCCTGTATCCGTAAAACGCGAGGATCAGGGATAATTAAGCAATTTAGAACGTTATACAACAATCATTCAAACTAAACCGAAAAATAGGTACTTGTAATATTTCATTCTCAATCGTTCCAAGTTACTCACTTTTAAAATCGGCCTGCACTTCATCGCAAGGCTGTTTATCCAAAAAGCAGTCGATGTACGCTTGGTGTGTGTCTTTGTTCGTCACCACGGCCTCTATATCTAGGTCGTCATTCTCAGTGCTGTATTTATCAGCTGCCACGAGAACAAGCAATGCCCCAAGTATCACAATACACTTCATCATGTGACAACTGGAATATTTGAAATTATAACTGTAGGTGAGTTTGACTCTTCCACGTAATGTAGGGGGTACTGTTTAGTTAAATTAACGTACTGCTTATATAAATTGTGGCTATCTATTTAAACTAACTATATTCGTCGAACAAAGTACAATCGTGGAAATTAATTATGTTTCTTGACAAACAAAGATTAGAACACTAAATATTTATGCCATTCCGTTGTCGTGATATTTACAATGTTGTTTAGCCACGAAATAATTACAATTAATTAGTACAATTATACATTCATAAAAATTATTAAAATTAATTATCTACAAACAAACAACTTATATTCACTTGTTATGAATTTACACTTAGCTCACTTACAATTCGACAACAACTGGTATTAATATGCTTGGAAGCTCTGCCTTTATAGTATATACCTACTTCCTAATGAGAACTGACTGATACGCGTA
Organism: Agara epimachia; assembly: GCA_018245295.1. Classification (NCBI taxonomy): domain Eukaryota; kingdom Metazoa; phylum Arthropoda; class Insecta; order Lepidoptera; family Hesperiidae; genus Agara; species Agara epimachia. The sequence goes on along the minus strand of DWMP01000184.1, from coordinate 7,074 downwards.
AAAATTTACATTGTTCTCGGTTTTACAATTTGATGAATTATAAAAATAATGTCTAGGAACAACTTCGCACACAACCATCTGATTCGAATTAAACGAAACCTGTGTTATGCTAAACAGTCAGTGGATAAACTACAAATACGTGTATAAATTACTAAATAGGTACATCCGTACGTATGTAGATTATTTTACAGCCAGCCACAAATATTCTTAATAATTACGCAAACATTTTCCTGGGCAAGACTCGAACCTGCAACTCTCAACTTAGCAATCAACTTCACTAACCACTGGACTAACGGATCAGTGTTTTTAAATACTATAAAGCTTCATGTATGAGAAAGATGTATGGAAGGCTTTGCTTGCAGAAGTACAAAAAGTACTACTGTGACTATTTTTGCCGTGAAAGATAAGCATTTGCTTCAATATGTTCCAGTTTCTGGATCTAGAGTTCCAGTTCAATTTCTGATGCACTGAGAAATAAGACATTCCAATTTGGTTTTTAAGACAGGGGTGCCCCGGCCGCTTGTTGCTTGTATTACATAAAAATAATCTAAGATTTAATTAGATATTATGTAATATTGGTACAGTAACTTTAAAACGTGAATTACCTGACCGGATTTACCCGTATACGAAGTTAAAGAGCCCGTGAAATTATTGCAATATATTACATATTATACTTATATATGGAAAAAATACGAGTATAAACCTTTATGAGCTGTTGAAATTGAACTGAAATTTATTAAAAAATCCCTGGGCGTTTTGTAAAATAATTTTGAACTGAAGGGGGATAATATTTTCTAGAAACAAAAGTAGCTCTTAATATTTTTTTACTTTACATCGATTTGATCACAGTTAAAATATCAGACCCAATATTATTATACACATAATGTTATTTTAAGTCTTTTTTAAATTAATTACCAATAAATCTTCGTTTTACTGCAGCGCAATTAACGTCTGAACATTATTTGGCGGCAAAAAATATTAAAAGCCACTTCCAACACAATATGAAGCGTATCACGCAAGTAATGAGTCAACAGAAAACAAGGTCAAGTAAATGTTAAAACTTTATTTTTAAGTAAAATACTTAACATTCATTGAACATATAACATTGGGTTCTTTTTCTTATTTAGGCATTAGCAATAGCTGATTCCAGCAGGGCAGAGTATTTGCCATCAGGATCGTATCTACCCTTGAAGTCAGTGTAGCCTTTTGGTAACTTCTCCTTTGTTGCTTCTAAGAATCTTCTTAGCAAATGCTTTTGAGCCGGAGTACACTTTGCACATGCTTCTTGATACACTTCAGGGAGATCCTCTGTAAGAATAGGAATATGAACGTTAATTAAAAATAAAAACGAGTCATACAAAACGTGTTTTGAACTATATGTCGATATGCTCATTATTACATCGTCAGTAATAATAATTACAAAAATTTACTATGTTCCACTATAAAAGATGAATTAGCAACAATTCCGCCTTCATGCTCAACGCCAGTGATGTAAAATTATTGTCAACTTTTGATTTTTTACTTATTGTTCCACGTCTGAACCCACAGAACTTGAAATTTAACATCATTCTAATAATAACCGAACATTGGTATGTCGAGTGTTGTCGTTAACGATGGTTCAAGAATGGCTCAGCGTCACTTAAGCTAAAAAAATATTTTTTTGACACTTTAAAATGCTTACTCTTAAAATCAGCTTGCACGTCATTGCAGGGTTGTTTGTCTATGAAGCAGTCGAGGAAACCCTGAAGCGTCTCAGGGTTGCTGACGACCGCCTCAACGTCCAGTTGGTCGTTTTCAGTGCTGTATGTCTCAGCGGCGGCGAACGCCAGAATGGCGAAAAGTACAATAATGCTCCTCATTTTGTTTCTGCAATGAAAGCGTCAGAAAAATGAAATTACAGATTAATCTGATCCCGAGTGGCTCATCCTGAGGCTGTGACTATCAATAAGGAAAAAGAGGTTCCAATGATTAAAATTAATTTTACACAAAACAGAACATCTAAGGATCTGCGGTATGTCCATCTAACATAAATTTCAACGAATAAATAAAATAACTTCTCTGCCCCTCACAGTGCAACGGATTGACTACGGTGAGAACTTGTCAAAAAAACAGGCTTTGAGGACTTCGAATTATGCAAAAACCAATAGTTTAATTTTTGAAAATACTAATGACAGAATATTCCAAGCTTACTATGATATACCGAATAGCGATTTAAAAATGTGCAATGTGCTTACTTACACTAGTATGAAGAAACAAGTTTTGGTCTGTTGAGAGTCATGCCTTTTATACCCATTCCCATACGGACAAGGCTCTGTATAATATAGAAGAAAAAAAAACGTGTAGGTATCTCGACGTGACTTCGATTTTTAATCAGGGTGTAGACTCATCTCTATTATTATTATGGTTGTCGCGTTATTTGATAAATTTTACAATTTTGCCACAGAAATACAACAAACCTACCAGACGACTTCGGCATCTGGAGCCTATAGACCGCTTATATACTTCATCCAAATGTTTTTGAAATTCTCCCAAACATAATATATCAAAGATGAATTGGGTACTCCGATTTATTTCAGCGACGGCACTTCAGATTTCAGATAGAAGCTTGTAACGCTTGTAAGGTCATTGTAAGAGCATTATGCCCGCTACCGTACAGAAGGTACCAAGTTTGATTTCGCCAGGGTAGCTTTACTATACGATGAAACTGTACTTAATGTGGATGCGTATTATATACTCCTACATACTATATGTATATCCCTGTCACCCCTGGTACAGAAAACACTAGTGGGAGAAAAGGAGTGTAAAATATGGGAAAATCAATAAAGTAAAATAATTTGATAACTGATAATTATGTAACTGGAATTCCATTTTGTTGATATCCTTTCGATCGTTTTAGCTTCATTTTCCTATGCATTAAGGCCATGGTTGGCAACTAATTTGTTTTAAACCACATAAATCTCAATTAGCAGCATAGTAACAATCTATATAACAACATACGTATTTATTGGCACGGACTTATCTGGCGCAACTGTCATGGGTTCGATTCAAGGACGAACGGGCAATAATTGATGAATTGATTATATAAATCTTTTCTGTATCTGTGATATTCGTGGGTCTTTTTGGAATCCACGATAAATACAAGTTTGCTAATCATGGCAAAGCTGTCTAGCGATAAAATAGAACCTCCAGTAATGTTGCCATTTAATTGCAAATGACAAATGTTGCTAATAACCCTTGTTTTCAAGATGGCGGCCAATGTACATCACCCCCGCAAAATACTGGAATTTAAGTTCACAGTGACGTAGTCTATTAAATAGAAATAAATAAATTACACCAGATATGAAATACACAGCTGGCCATTTTTGCTCAAACTTGATTGTACTATCATATGTAGCTTTTTCATATCTGTTATAACAATTCATATCACAGGATTTTATATCCGCTCACGTTTACATCGTCAACGAATTAAAATAAAATGTTCTTACGTATACCACAACAACATAATTTTTTTATTACAGAGTGTAAAAAGATTGAAAAATAAGAACTTTATTCTCTCAACGAGCCATATTATTAAGCGCCTACTTAAAATGCAGACTGCGACAATATTCTGAGCTTTGTATTTTAATTCTTTCTCAGGCACCAGCATGACATTTATTTCTAACGTATTCAAATTTTAGATTTAAATGCTTTGTGGAACGGTTTTAGGCTTTTATCTGTTCACGAGCACATCTTTAGCACAATCTGAATTTAATTAGATAAGGTGCCGGCTGCTCATGCATTACGCTCTTATACGAAGTTAAAGAAGCCATCTTGTAACGATTTGTTTCCATTATTGTTGAGAATAAAAGCTTTAAGCCTGTACTACAGAAAGTAAAGAAATCGATGATGGCTTAAGCATTGTTTCCCGTATTTACTGACAACGTAGAACACGAGTAAGGTTAATATCGCCAAGGAGCTGTATTGCAAAGAGGCTTTATTCAGGCTTTGATTGCCAGGTTGATATCTAAATGACGAAAGTGCATATTTAGAATATTGTATGGTTTTCACGGAATACAGCTCTTGGCTTCATAATGTAAGGCTAATAGATATTATTTCTTTTTCTTAATAACCATACATTTATTTGGAAAAAACTGATTAATACTGAGTTTTCGTATGATTCTAGTAGGGAAAAATATTTTAATAATAAAAATGCTCCCATTGATTGAAATCAATCAAATTGAAAATTTATGAATATAACGTAGTAACAATATTCCCATCAAAGGAGACAAAGTGACACTGCTACACAAATAATTCAATATTAACTTCACGATAGTGCACTAAATATATGAGAATTACTATGATAGCTCGCGTTGAATGTCAAATCTTATTAACATTAACTAGTTGTAAGTTTTTTTCGAAGTTCTTCAATTTATTAACACATTTAAAATGGCTAAAGTAAATTTAGGTGCAATTGTTAAAACGTCTATTGCACCTACCTGAAATTATTACCTTATATATAGATACTTTGCAGGTGAGTGATTGATCAAACATTGAAATCCTGCAATCTATGTATATGGTGACTGCTACGGCAAGCAATATGCTTTGTGCTCTCGCATTTAGTTTTATGGTACAAAGGTGCAAAGGCTAATAACAAAAGGAAATTATATATGTCAAACACATACGTTTTTATTTCATATAGAAAAAATAATAGTTATTATATCCCAGCAGTGAAACAATAAAAATTATGGATGTGTTATGGTCTAGAAACCTTACTTATTTCGGGAATGAAAATCATTGTTTTTGTCTTCTTCGTGTGACGTCTATTTTTGTTCAGGTATATTTATCATAAACATTAATCCGTTACCGGCATTAGGACTAAATAGTTTATTATAATAATAATTGTATACATAGGTTGAGTATCAAAGTTGTGGATTATGTAACAATAAATAAACAATTCACACCGTTGCCACTCCACAGGTAAAGCTGAACAGGTCTGTGGACGCGTTTTCCTAAAAGCGCCTACACGAAATGTGACATTTTTTCTTTGACTTTATCTAAGGTGGGCTATTACTTATTGGCTTGAACTATGCATTTGTGATAAAGGTGTTCTGTAAAAAAAGCCGTGGATAGAGCTCTCGCAACGACGGAACCAGCAAGTTATTAGCAGAATTAGCAGCAGCAGCAGCCATTAAAGAAAACTACCGAATACGACTATGAAACCATTTTACAAAAATATGATCCATTTTACAAAAAATCTTTGCGTATTTAGCAAGTAGTGCAAAGGCTGAAAATTTATAGCAACACATTTATTGAAAATTGCTATAATAAGCTTAGAGAGATTAATCTACAAGACATTCCGGTTTTACTTACTACCAAAACTTAGACAACTCTGCCACTAAAGCTGGGTGATATTTTTGGCTTGTTGTTTTGGTAGTCTTGATTGAAAGTCCTACAGGCATCTACGGAACCGTTGATTTTGTCGTACATTACACCTGGCATAAGCTGTAGTTATCGTGTCTTGTTTCGTATCTAGAACAGTATAATATTGTAATCCGGCTAGTTGAAGAGCATCGCATGACGCAAACATTATATAAGGATTGAACACTGTCTATCGTTGGGTGAATAAACCCTAGTGGAAAATTTTATTGATTGCCCACAAGTTCTTCAAAGCACGCTAAGCTTTCAAGTGCTAGTTTTTATCAGGCTTATGTAGTCAAGTCTTGTCACAGGATTACAAAGCAGATATAAATGCAAACGAGATTATACAGCGACAATTGACCTATGATACATATTTATATGTACCTTTGTGTTAGTGATATTTATCTTAGATAAGGCCTTTTATTCCCTTGTACGAAACTCTCATAATCATTTTGGTTCTCAATTGAATGAAGTAATATTAATCAACTTTAAAAATTATTATTCTTAAATATTTAAATTAAATAAAATTCCAACGATCAAAATTACGAATATTTTATTAGTAGATTTACATTTTTTATTGAATGTTGTTGTCATCGCTCATCAAAATTATTTTATAAATAAAAGTAAGGCAGCAATAAAGGGGTACTGAAATCCACGTATTTCTCAAGTTGCGCTTCGAATGTATCGAAGTAGATGGCGCGCGGGTCGTATTTCTGCCTGAAAACCGTGTACTCGTGAGGTAATCTCGTTTTCACGCCTATCAGGAATTTACCGTAGCGCTGCTTCTCTTGTGAATTGCATCTATCGCAAGCTCTTATCACGGATTCTTGGAAATTTTCTGGAACAACATAGCAATATTCAGCGAAGATTTATATAAAACGGATACTATTATAATATGTTATATATTAATTTAATAATCATCATTGTCATCAGTTATCAATTCACTGCTGAACTTTGCTTGTGCGTCGATCAGGCTCAGTGGCGTACCTTGTAAGAAGCCCACATTTAATTCGTCTACTTACTTCTCAAACTCTCAGTCAACGAGGTACACGGTGCTCTTTCCAGAAAACAATCAACGTAGCTCTGGAGCGTGGGAAGGTCTGCGATCACGGCATCAATGTCAATGTAGTTATTTTCGCTCATATTGTATAGTGACTCCGCTGCCACCGAGCCTAACACTGTAGCCAGTAAGAGAATAGAATTCATGTTCTTAACCTAGAAAAAATGGCACTTTTTTATCGGAATAATCCAGATTGTTTAATAAAATTCACTCACCTTCCTCAAGACACAAGACGAGGAGAACTTTGGTGATCTATTAATGGAATTTCTCAATTTGGCACTTGGCATATAGACACTTACACTTTATTTGAATCCCAATTATACACAGTTTAATTTAACAGAATTACGTGACTATGTTCAGAGCTAGTTTAAGTAGAATGCGTACTCCTTAAACAAGCTCCGACATAAGTTGATATTAATAAAGCATTATATACAAACTTCAAGGCTGACCAATGAATTAATGTTTTCATATTAAAGAACGAGATTGACTGATCCGGAAATCGATAGGTACCTATCTACAATCAGTATAAATTTGGAACGTGAATTCCCATTCTAAATGGCAATTTTGATGAAATTTACGTCTGTATGTCTATTTGCACGAACCGTATTAACACCTTG
>DWMP01000183.1:0-10968 GCA_018245295.1 Agara epimachia | reverse complement strand
ACAATTACCGTCTGCTATTATTGAGTTCGTTGGCACCATTTTAAAATAATTATCAAAAAGGCTTTTACATTAATAATAATTCGTGTCTGAATGTTCTAAATGTCAAGAATAACGTTGACATCGCTTTTAAATTCAAGGAGAGATACAAACATATTTTCGAAACGCAACCCAGACTGTTTGACATTGAGTGAGTGAAAAAATTAACTAAACTTCATCTTAAAATGGATAGACAGATGCCTCACTTCCTGGACAACTATGCAAAACCCATCACACAAATATTTGTACTGGGTAGGAATCGAACCCACATCTCCCGTCTAAGCGGACAGGATCACTACCCACTGAGCCAACAAGATATTTATGGACAGAAAATGACATAGACAAATCGAATAGTCCGCCTGTAATGTATCCTCACATTAACGTTCATTCAAATACCCAAACAGCGATCTAAGCTCGCATAACAGACGTGTCGATTAGATATTCTGGCCGGAACACGGGAGCCGTGAACCGACAAAGACAATCGATACACAATACGTCGTGAAGCATTAGACGTCCCGCTACTCCCCATAAGCTCAGTTATTCTACGCTATCCTCCGCAATTTCATTCATCCCCTCTCCGCGACCTCTATGCAGAACAGTATTTCAGAAGTTTGAATGTACCGCACAAGTCTGAAAACTGACAATTTCATATTTGCGTACGGTGCATGTGATTTTGTACGTTATCTGGATTGCCTTAAGATCTGATGTGTGTGCAAAATATCTTGGTACCAACATAACAAGTCGAACCTGTAACGCCCAACAATTTACAGAGTCCGAACTGTTGCAATTTGGCGAGCTGGTTTCGAATTTTGGCCACTTTTTCCGATAGATCACAAAGTTGTTGAATTTTTAAAATGCTGTTCAGTTTTCCGATGTTTCAGAAATATTGGACTGCAATAGCATTTTCCATTCTTTGTAAGCTTTTACCATTGTTACATAGTTGAAATGACTTAGTGTTATGACCTTAAACGGATTCATGTCTAACTGTGGAACAATAAAAGTGTTGGAAAAAAAGGTTTAAAATTGAAAAGTGCCAATATGATATGATACAAATGTTAGAGATCCATTGTCGTATTAAATTTTTCCCTTACAAGTCGTGTTCCTAACATTTTCCCCGTTCAAAGTTATTATCTTCCTGCCAGCCCAAAAGTAATTTTGTAATTAAGTTATTCCTTTGATGCGAGCAAAGTGAATAAAAGCTCGAATATTTTCGTGGAGGTATAAGAAAAATGTTTACAAATATAATCACAATTAATTTGATTAAAAAAAATGATGTTATATTTAAATTGTTTCTGTGAAATAATTAGGCACGTGGATTGTAAATTTGTTGTGAAAAATGTATTAACAGGACCCAACATGGAGGTTTTTAAGAAATCGGCTACTTTTATTTGCAAGGATAAAAATAATTCACTTCCGAGTTGTTTGTCAGCGAACATCCAAAAATATAATAACATAGCATTGCAGCAAATGCATATCGCATGGAGCCCAAGTGAAATTCAGCCCCGAACTTGGGAACGTTAAAAAGTTTTGACGGACTCTGCAAAGGCTGCAATATACCAGCGCGTTCTTTTGTGCGTCGTACATAAAGTCGCTTTTGGCGCGAAAGCCGCGAATATAAACGTAGAATCGTTGTTAATATTTATCCGCTCGCTTCATGTCTTCGAATTTGTTCGCCATGTTTTGGAAGTTTTAAAATCTGCTCCCTCCTTGAATAATATTCATACGCTGAGTCAGTAAATGTGCGCTCGCTGTCATATTACAGTGGTAAATATCGAAGGAACTTTCAGATTGTAATTTATACGACACCATCAACTATGTGTTTATATATTTACCATTAATATTCGAAATGTGTCATAATTGTGCGGATTGGCACACTTTACACTCTTCACAGAAAATTATGTGGAGTTCTAAAGAGTGCAGGTTACTTCGCGATGAACTACATACATATATATGCCGATGATGACGATAACTCATATATGACTTTCATTAAGTGTATGCATGTTCCTTATAATGAATAAAACAATTCGATTTTGATATTTTCTTTCACTCTTACGGCAAGCGATATTGGCTTTTTAATTTATAAAACGCACTTTATAGGGTCAATCTGCTAGCAACCTTGACATGCAGTTATAAACGATTCAAGTAACCATTGTCTCCTTCTTTCCAACGCACCTAGGAATATAAGGAAGATGCACGTATCGGCCATCGACACACAACTCGAACCCCGAAACTCGGGGAGCGCGTGCCACAAGAGCTGCCCCACTCAGATAACTCCAAGATTATGTTAAATGGAAGGACTAGTGTTTGCGATCAGCCCGACCACTTATAAAACAGCCCGGCCGGTCAGGGCGAAGTAGTATCTGCGCAGTACTTCACATTCATACAAAGCATCCTCGTGTTACGTTGATAAAAACGCGTGAACCTTTCGCAGTTATACATGGATTGACTACGTTCCCTCCGAATCATCTCAACATCTGTTTCTTGCGACTAATGATGGAATTAATCTCATTGTTAAGCGACATACTCATGACTAGCTGCGGATGTACCAGAAGTTTAATTTAGTTTAAATATAATTTTAATGCCTTAAAGAAAATGAGGATTTAATAATTTTAATGCGGTAACAATAGCAAATCTAACTGGTCATTTAAGGTTAAAATGTAATTACAGACCTGCAGCTTAGATGTCATAGACGTGCAGTGTTAGTGCAACTGACGACAACGTTGGGATGTTTTCTGTCTTATTGTCTCCGTTTTCATTACATTTTTGTGAAAAACCTGACATATTTTAGTTGCCTCTCAATTGCACTTCGCGTGTTTGTAACAGAAGATGTATACGAACAGAAAACTTATATTGTAAATACTTATACTCTAACCGAACCTCTGCTAATTGTCTTGATCCATGAGAGGAGAGCCCGGGAGGGTCACTTGAAGCGAACCGCGAAGGATAAGTCTGGTAAGTGGGCCACGATGTCCGGATAAAACCTCCCATTATTGTTATTGCCGGCCCGCACCGCGGCAAATCGACAAAAATACCGCTGCTTTATGTAGTCAAGTATTATAGCCGATTTCTGTACATTTCGCCCCCAGGTTTATTCTAACATCTACATAGATAATGAATACTCATAGTTCGTTTTTATAAAATTTCTTTGCATGTATTTTTTATATATTAAGTTTTACAATCCAATCTTTTCACGTCGTCACTCGAAAATATAGTAATCTACCAAATTCCACGTTGCAACCGATTCCATTCCGTGTGCATTACTTTTTTGCGGCCAATTTCTTTCTGAGAGACTCCGGCATGGGAGCGGGCGGCGGTCGCGGCATGCCCGTGTACACCTTGAAGGCGTCGTACACGAACCACTGCAGGCCCGTCAACGTGCCGATCATGATGATACGAGCGACGAGCCCTCGCCAGATACCGAGCATACCGACTTCGCCTATAATTCCCCCGATAGTAGCGCTCGGGTCTTTGTTCAACTTGGACACGATCGTGTCGGAAGGATGCGACACTATGGCGCAGAGCACGCCTGCAATGTAACCGGCCGTGAAAGTCACTATCAGCTGCTCCGACTTCGTACATTGCTCGCGAGGCTTCGGGACCACATTCGCATAGAGATATTCCAATGTTTTCTCAAAGGACGAAAACTTCATCATCGTATACGGGACCTGCCGTCCCCATAGAGGTGTTAATCCTTTATAAAATACTCCAAACCCCTCGGTCGCGAGCATATGAGGCATCGCCTTTCGCATCTGAGAAGTGTAACCGGGAGTCGTTTGCATTCTCACTTTCGTGGCTTCGAATGGAGCCAGAAATATATCTGCGAGTAGCTCGGCGGACGCGGAGGCCGCGAGGTACATGTACGTTCTGTATAGGTAAGCCGATTCCTCGTCCACCATAGTTGCAAATTTATATTTGAAGTACTCGTAACCGGCGAATTTCACCGCGCCCTGCAAGGAGTAGCCAAAGAAGGTCGGCGCCCAGCCTTTCACTAAGTTAGCGGGGCCTCCTTCTCGATAAGATATCCCGAAGCCGGTGAATATGGACTTGTACTTCGCGGGGTCGACTTGCAGACGACACTTCACGAGGTCGAGGGGAGTGACGAACGTGTGCGTGGAGCCGCAGGCCGCCGCGCCGCCCGCCAAACATAACATAAAAAATTTGTTGCTATACATTTCACACGAAAATTCCTCCTTTTTAGACATTTTGCGGTTTTTTGTGTCAGTAGAATCATGCAAACACCACTGCTACGGATTAGAGGTCCCGATTAATAAATGTTTCAAAATGTACAGGTTTTATATGATTTTCACGCTCGAGACGATTGGCAGTTTGAGTGGCATTTTGTTGTGACAGCGGACGTCTTCCAATAGAATTTTCTGTAGAAATTGCCAATTTTTTCTTATACCAATACGTTACACCTACATTGACCTACAAGTAACCTTCTTGTCTTTCTCAAACTGTGCAAAAAGTATTCGAATCGTGCATATACCGAGCATCGAAAAGGTAACGAAATTCAAAGAAAAAAATATTATCATTCGGTCTATTAAAACTGTCACGTCAATGAGTCGCAAAAATAAAATGATGTTCAGAAATGTAGCTCTGGCGACTGTCAATCGCACAAACTGATAAGATAATACTGTTAAAATAAGTTTTCAAGTTTTTTATGTGGTCCAATGATGTGTTTTTATAGATATGATGTACAAGTTGTTAAGAAAAACTTTCCAAGTAGCATATTGAGTAGCAAAGAAATTATATAATTTTCTCTTAAAATAATTAAAGCACCTTTGAAGGAGCTATGCCTCAAGAAAATTGGAAAAATGATGCTATTCAATTAGATAGTTTTGTTATTCAATGAAATCTTACTTCTCTCATTAGTGAAGTCGTTATCCGAGTATGTCTGTTGTGTTGCAAGTCTTTTGTAACGATATTGACTTTGTTTCACTGTTTGTATCTGTGTATAAATGAAAATAGTATCGCACAGTTTTCATAATGCTACGAAATTCTTATAAATCCCGTGAGAACACAATTAGAGAAATTATAATCCTCGTTAAGTGACTCTCAAATATATTATAAGGGAATAGATTAATTTCTTCAATAATTAATTAATTGTCTATTTCGGCCCCAGCGCATTAAATGAGTAAGTTTTGTTCGACCTTTTTGAAGAGTGACGAGTCACTTGGGAGTGAATTAACAACAATGAAACACAATTTAATATTAAAAAATTATTAATTCTTTCCTCCATTTGACCTTAAGTTCTACGTTAAAACTTACAACAAACACTACATTTCCAAATTTTATTATTTATTAATCATCTGTATACACATATGTACAAAATAGATCGACTTTATTCTACGGATGTAGAAAGTAAAGACCAAAAGAATATCCATAGGTAAATACATCAAAATGCAATTACACAAAATAAGTAGGTATCGTGTAGAATTGTATCGGAAATAGAAAATAAATAATTTCCCTTATGTCTATGTATAATTAATATTATTATAAGATTTCATACTTCTCTACACTGGCACTCGGTACAAGGCAGTACAAATCATTTCCAGCTTCTTTCACTAATCCGTATGTGGGTATCAAGAGAATTTTTGTGGTCCTAAAAATACCTCCAAACTTATTTCAATCAATATTCAATGGTGTTTCACCATTATCTCATATTTAAGTTTTCGAAGCTTAGCGCTAATTATTTAAAATTAGTTCTTAGTGTCAAAAAGTTGTAGTAAATATTAAAACCTTAGAAAAAGCCTTTTAATTTCACTGTTTAAATAATTTAAAAATGTATTTTTTTTTAAATAATAAGAATTATGCGTATCATATAAAAGTAACATAACCGTTATATGCTAATACAATTATTATATCAGTGCCAAGTGTACCGCGTGCCAGCCGTAGCACTCGTTGTGTCGAGCCAGTACGTGTATCGAATGCACTCACTCTCACACATAATTTAATACTGCAGCCGAGATCGTCCCCGAAGCGACCGCTCGCCCGGTACTCTTCAATACCCATCCGACCGACATATTTGATTAAGGAATTTCATAACGTCGACAAATATTAAATTTTCTTAGGAACATAATGTAGTTACATATATACGTTTAAGATTTTATCAGAGTAAGAAATGAAGTCCATATTTTGGTTAATTCTGAACCACTGTATATTCTACCAATTCCGAATTAACAAATCAGATTTTCGGTAAACATGATTCGCGGATTAAAATTGTCAGGAAGAGACAAGTTATGCCTTGAAATGCTTTTTTTTATAACATTTATGTGTGCCTATCTATCATCCAAAAAAAAAAGAATTATTTTTGAAATTGAATAAAATTTCATTTTCGCAAAACTGAACTAAAGAATACCGGACGACCGGCTCAACGACCATTTCTAATTCATGTAGCGAGACAAACCGTCTATACATCAACGCAACATTACCGAACCTAATTAAATTCTAATCCATAAGCTAGTCTAACGGCGCGAGCGGGTAACACTGACAGCTGTCAACTGTCAATCGGCAACAGGTAGTGTGTCGATGAGAAAAAAAACGGCAGTGCGACCGAGTCGTTAAAGGCAGTGATGTTATTAACGCAGTTTCAGTTTAGTTGGGAAGCTATGTACAAGCGAGCGGCGCGCGCCACTCGGCGGGCGTCAGCGCAGCGGCGGCGCGGGGCGCGGGCCGGGGCGCGGCGCGATGCGCACGGACACGTAGAGGCGCATGGGCGCCGGCACGTCCTCGATACTACGCCGATTTCTCTTCCGGCCAATCTCGGGTATCGGCACGAATCTAGCTTCTATTTCCAACTGCCTCTCTAACACCTCCTATGAAGCATTAATAATCGTTTTTAATTTGTCAGTGAACAACTCCAAATTAAAAATGCAATATAAAGATTATAATTTGTAATAAAACGACTTTACCTTAGATTTGAGACAGTCGAGGGCGACGTTACCTTAGATTTGAGATGTCTCCGGAGGCGCAGCGCCCAGGCTCCGTCGCGCTTGGACAGCAGGAAGGCGCCGTCGGGGTCCCCGTAGGCGAGGCGCAGGTGCGGGCGCGCTGCGCGCTCCGCGGGCAGCAGGCGCAGCAGCGGCGCGCGGCCCCACGTCTGCGCGGGCGTGGCGCGCACCACCACCAGCTCCGCCTCCGACTCCGCCACCGATCGCCGCTCTGACCCAAAGCTGTCCCTCTCGTATACTCGTTACGATTATGGGGTCGTACGACAATTTCGAAACTACCTCGACATTATACATAGTTCTGCACGTCCACTATGGGAATTTCATGGAGTATGTTTCGAGCCACCGCAAAAAAAAATAGTAAACCACTCTCCTTTTTCTGTGCTTTCAATCAAGATTTACAGCAGCATTCTGAACTCTATCCCCATAAATTACGAGCAGTACAGTGTGCCAGTGCTATTAGAAATATTCGAATTTACAGTGTTCAATACTCACGTCTGCTTCGTCGCCTCCGTCGTCTCACTACTGTTGTTCCGTTCGCGAATATGATTCCCTCCTCGTTCGCTCGTCTCCGGCGACCGTTCACCTGAGAACGATGTCATTCTTAAAACTAATTATTCTTGGAGAATATTAAGTATCCGATGTGTAGCTATCAAATAATTCAAAGCATCCATGAAAAGACGACGATAAAATTTTAATAAATTATTTTAATTCACCTTGCAACTGAAGCAGCCCTCAGTAGAAATGAGCTCATTCTTGCCGCCAATCTTATATTGGTCTCTGACAGGGAATACTGGTGCATCGCCGATGTCATCCGGGGGGAGTGCGCCGTCTAGAGCGGTGAGGCAGTGGCCAGCTCCCACTAGCTGGTAGCCCGTGGGACATCCGCATTGATACGAGTCGCCGAAAGCCGTGCAGCCGAACAAACAGCTCGCCGATGCACAGCCGCCGGCCAACTGGGAACACGGTAATTCTCGGATTATATTGTGTTATGAAACCGAAATTAAAATTGAAAGCGATCCGCATCGCCAACCACCTGCAGACAGACGGCGTGCGAGGCGTCCCAGCCATAGCCGGCGGGGCAGCCGCAGCGGTAGGCGCCGCCCAGCGGGAAGCACGGCGCCGCGCCACACGCGGCGCCCGCGCACGCGTCCTGCGGCACGCACGCGCCGCCCGCCGCGCGCGTCGTGCCTGCACCCACACAAACACGTCTTCGTTACGGTACGACGCTCTCGCGTATATTTTTCCTTACTAGCGGACAGAACTGGTAGCTTTAGTGCACTAATTTCGAAAATTTAATGGGACAATCGAGTAGCACATCTACTCGATTGTCGCATTAAAAGAAAAGAATGTAATAGAAACGATGGGAATGGCTCACGTAATAAGTCTTCAATGCATTCACCACCGTAGAGCTCATAACCACACATGATATATATCATATCCCGATACATTTGCAAAATACAATGATGTAACCTACTCATAACTGAGATTACATCGCAACTCGGATTCGACTCGGACTCACCTGCAGGACAATCGCATCTGTATCCTCCGGCGTAATTTCTGCAAGGAGACTGGCACCTTCCATCTTCACACTCGTCCCTGTCCATGCACCTGGTGCCGCCGAGGTCCAGTCGGAATCCGCGAGGGCACACGCAGCGGTACGATCCCAGTAAATTAACGCACTTGCCCGGCGCCGGGCACAAACCTTCCTCGTGGCATTCATTAATATCTACAGAAAGAAACCAACGGTTAATTTACTACAGTTTTGCCGTCAGCGCGATCTACAACGGTACAGGGTACAGACCGACGCAGGCGTCGCCGCGCTTCTCGTAGCCGTCGTGGCAGGAGCACTCGAAGGAGCCGTCGGTGTTGGTGCAGGTCTGCTGGCAGGTGTGCGTGGCGCGCTCGCACTCGTCCACGTCGCGGCAGTTGGCGCCGTCCTCGTCCACCTCGTAGCCGGCGCGGCACAGACACTCGTACGAGCCGTCCGTGTTGCGGCACAGCTGCTCGCACGGCGGCGGCCGCGCCGCGCACTCGTCCACGTCGCTGCACACGTCGCCCGCGCCCTTGTACCCGCGCGGACACACGCACCGGAAACTGAACAATAACAAACGCACATTTGTAAAGATAGATGATCGATCATTAATTAAGTAAGACCGCCTTGTTAGTACCGATTATACAAATAAAGATTAGAAAAACGGATGGATGTTGTTTCGTCCTCAAATCTTTTAGCAAAAGATCAGTACTGATCAGAAGAAAGGGTATATAGACGTTGATCTTTTTGTTTGACGAAAGCGAAATCGCAATATGTAGCTCACCTGCCAATCGTGTTAACGCATCTCCCCGGCGCGCAGAGACCGGGCATGGCGGCACACTCGTCCACGTCCCCGAAGATGTCGGACCCCATTGATATGTCTCCCCCGCCAATGATCCCTTTTCCCCCTTCGATCCCCACCAGGTTGTTCCGCGAACACAACTCCAGGCGTTCGGGGGAGCCTGGGGCCGGACACAGCTCGCACTCCGGACCCCACGCTACCCCTAGCGTACAGCAGCATTGAGCTCTGACAGAAAGTAAGTTATGACTAGAATTTGCAATTACAATGAATGGTACTCTTTTTCTATGTATTGGTGGAAAAAAGCGTGAATGATATATAACTGACACTAACTGAATATACGAGTATAAGAGAGAAATGTTTTCTGGACAGAAAGTATTTGTATGTACATATTTGAAATTAATTTAATTAAAAAGGTTTCGGAGGTTTATATTTTGGTTTTTGTATCGATCTGAATGAGATTATCTAAGAGAATATTAAGTAGAAAAGAATAGTCAGGTAAGTGCTCACTTGGTGACCTGCGAGGGCGGCGCGGGCGTGGAGGCCACGGAGCGGGGCCAGGGCTCCGGCACGCAGCGGCCCGACACCAGCGAGCGGTGGCACATGCCCGTGCGCCGGTCTGCACCAGACAATCCTTCAGTTTACTCGACTTCGAATCGCTACTAACTTCAGATCTCGATTTTTTATTGTCTCGTAAAAACAAGTAACGTCTACTCATAGACAGTACGCGTGGAATGATTTATACAACAATAAATTCACACTAAGACAGCTATATAGATACGAAATACATAATTAAATTCCTCATTCAGGTTTGCTCGGCCGGGCATCGAACGGAAACGTCTAGGCATCTGTCTATCGATTTGCACATGTCAAAAGAGTCGTGAAAATACAATCAATAGATTTTGAATTCGTAAATGCCTTGAGCGAATCCGTCTCATTTAAACAATCAAAACTCAATGCACAGTGGAACAGATAATTGTTTTTTGATTACTGATATAAATACGAAGCGTCCACGGGACGAGCGCAACGCGTGACGTAACACGTGACGCGTGACGTCACGGAAGCGTGACACGAAAGCTTCATAAAATTTCCAGCGCACGTTTTTCCCGCCCGCGGCGGTCCACAGATGTTCAATGCACAGCACAGACTTGTATGTCATAATATGGGCACAGATAATACAGTATGTCCGCCCCATGCCTTTCAAATTCTAACACAACGAGATTATCCACTGCTTGGTTTGGAAATATGTGCATCCATAAATAAATATACTTTTCCGCGTAGTGGCTAAAGACCCTGACTGCTAAATCTGAGGTCGTAAGTACGATTCCCGGTGGAAACTTCTGTTTGTTTTATATCTGGCCGTAATAAAAATATCTAAGTAGAAAATAGCATGTACCTATATATATGTAAATTTATCAGCTGTCCACTTACATTCAAAAATGCAAGCGTCTATTTTGGATTCAAATAGCCATGCGCAAAATTATCTCAATAATGATTATTAATTTATTGAATAATAGTAATCATTAAAACGTATATGTATACTTTACTAGCAGACCCGACCGCGCGTTGCTGTGGTTCAATTATGATGACTTCGTCTTTTATATGTAACAATCCAGTGGCTCGATGTTGTTCAACTAAGCGTTGTCCTATAA
>DWMP01000182.1:0-10975 GCA_018245295.1 Agara epimachia | reverse complement strand
AGCACGATCATTCAGGATATCCGCTAATGCGCGAAACGAAATGTATCATATTAAATGTTTTTTCCAGTGGTCATATGATATTAAATGTTTTCTCCAATGTTCATAATCTTCAAAATAAAACAAATGCAATTCGACAGGTTTTGAAGCAATAGTTTTGTTATATGCTGCTTTCGAGCAATTTTTGAACGGTGGTAGACGTGTCACGTATTCGTCGATATTACCTATACATTACATATATAGGTACTGATTGATTAGCAGTTAGTAAAGGATAATTAATTAAAGCCATAAGTACACTTAAACATTTGGACTTGGAAATTAAATTTAATATCAACATCGAAAGATCGAAAAGTCTTACAATACTTACACTTCTATTAACCAGCTTAAAGGCATCATTGAAGAACATCGTCCAGTTTAAAAATGGAGCCTCTTTCTGCCACTGCTTTATAGTGAATGGGTTGTACAAGCCCTCTTCGTCCCGTCTATCTTCTGACGGGGTGGTTATGTTCGCTAAGTCCGTCTCGAATTGTATCACTTTGTCCATCTGTTCCCGCGCAACCGTCTCATTGGCTCCCAATAACACGCATATTCTCGTCATGTAGTCTAGGTAAGCTTTCAGGACTTTTTCGTGTGCTGTTTTGTTCAGATAGTTGTCGCGAGTTGGTAGATTTAAACCGCCTTGATCGAGCTGAAATTTTTTTGTTGATATAAGCATTGCTTCGAAAAATATTGTATATCTGAGTCACTTCCCGATAATGTATGCAGATATGCAAATTAATAATGGTAATATAAGTCAAATTTAGCGGCTATATACGTGTTACTTTACTTACAACGATAACATGTTTCGACGAGTTCCTATCGTCTTCCGTAACCGCCCAATTGAAAAGACCACCTAAGTTATACCTAAAAATATAACAGAGATAACATTAATATGCCTTATGATAGCTAAAATCAGTTATCATCCCCCTCCTAAGCTAAAGTCGCCGTATCAATGAAATCTTAGTCTATCAAGCTCTTCCGACCGACAGCGAAGAAATGGATTTGTATCCATCATTATGGACTATTATTATTATTATTCACCCCGCCGTAGATACGTACAATGAGTGTTAGCGAAATGATAACAACACTGAAGCGTTATCAAATTTATCAGCTACTCGTATTTTAGTATTTTACGGCAGATGAGTATGGACGTGAAATACTTTGTATGGAATCAATCCGTGAATGTAAACCTCGAGACTCCTTTGTATACCAAATTCAAATATGTCACAATTCGAAACTTACGTATTCTGAACGTCTTGAAGCAATCTTTGCAGATCCCATTTGCCTTGTTTTGGCATAGTGTTAGGTAGCAGATGCCAGCCGCCCAGCTTCTTAATGATTGTGATCAGTGGTTTCCCTGCGAGCTTCTCGATAATTTCGTTAGTGTCTATACACGCGTCATAGTACACACGAGCCTTCGCTTCAGCTCCGGGAGAATTGGTGACGTTGATTTTTTCTAAAAAAAAAAATATATTGAGGGTAGCTTGGTTAATATGAGACGTGAAAGCGAAATACACACAAGGAAATTCTAATCTTTTAACTATTTCCATCCAATACTATGAATACAAAGGGTGCCGACAAATAGAAAATGACTTTAGCGACTCCATTTTTTTAAAATTTGTAATTCAAATAAAGAAGACAATCGAACAAAAACGTGACTGGCCGAAATGACTTCGAATTCACAGCTACGTGTATTTGACCATTAAATAAAACTTATTGTAAAGTAAATGATCATCAAAAATGGCGATCAAAATGTTCAAGCAAACACAAATATGATAAACGATGGAGTGAGATACAAATTTTCAATGGAACACTAATTCGTTATAAATGTAGCACCGTCAATATAATACGGACAGCAAGATAAATGTAATACAAAATATTTACTTGTCGATTTATTTGATACGATGTTACATCAATTAATAGCACAATAAGTGTCATATATAAGTAGGTAGGTACTGTGCTTATGTAGATTAGACGCCTGTCACAAACTGCTCAACAACACAGGTTTGACTGGCAGAATGTCATTAGGCATTAACTCAAAAAGAAATAAATATCGTTAATTTAAAAAAAACAATCTTGAAATGTTATTCGTTTCACACTATCAGAAGATAGACTATTGTAAGGTATTTAATTGCTTCCAAATATTAATAATATGCGTCAATACATTTTATTATTTTATGCAAGTAGGTAATGAAGAACTTAATGCACTTTTGATAGCAATGCCAGCCATCGCATTAAACGCCAACTAGAAATAGCTACAGACATAGTTGTGTCGCTTTAAGTAGTCTTATTTGTCGGGTACTTGCATGTAATGGAATTTAAAATCTCTTTTGCCATTTCAATTTTATCTAACACTTGTAAAAATCACGTTATGTACTTATAATTTATATCTGCAGCATTTGGCATGATAAAATTACTTTGACCATTTTCAAATATTGCTCTTGCTATCAGTACTCACACAATACAGTTGTTAACAGGCAAACGTAATATTTGTATGCACCAAAATCGTACTCACAACACAAATTTGACTTCAGCTAATGTATACGAATGTATGTATCTATATGTTGAAATGTTTTTGTTAGCCTGACGTATTGTCAGGACTGCCTAAGAATCTATTCAAACCGATTTCTAGATCTGTTTCATACGTTTAAGTACCTCAATATGACAAGCTCTTCTTGGCGTATTGTTGCGGCATCAGAAGATAAAACAATAACTGTTTCCATGGCAACAGAATCAAGATATAACCAACCGAATCAAAGTACGTGATCCTGTTTGTCCTACCGTAAAATAATACGCACCAAACTTAGCGTTATAATATTCAAATTTAGAATCTTTCTTGTCGTGAAATGAATGCTTGATGGACGAAGTTAATATAAACGTCGAGAGAGCGAATTAATCTAAACGTCAGGACATTAATTTATTACAGAGCAAATTTGTATTTACAGCGTCTTTATCGCTTGAATTCTCAAAGCCATTCTACCATCATTCATTTCAGGACAAAACTAATGGACTCGTTGTAAACATACGATCCGTTAGTTTCCATATACACGTAATTGAATACAACTTTGGACTGTTCCAAGCGACGCCGTAGTCGCTACAAACTATAACAATGCAATCTATGGCGACTGTGGACTTTGCTATGAAGTTTCCAACTCCGTTATACTGAGCGCAATTGGACGTTCTATGAAGTTAAGACCGTTTGGGTCGAAATAGCTTTATGAAAATAGTTGCTTAATTGATGACGCGAAGTTTTGGCATGATGCCCTAGGTTTCCTACAGACCTGGAACTTCCAGATACTGAGCGTAATGACAATAGTATGAAAAATATAGAAACGAAATACTCATTACCATCACTATTATGATCAATCTAGATTAGTCCACTGCTGGACATAGATCTACACTCGTTAGCCGAATCCAGTTTCTGCTTGCAGCCTTTCCAAAATCCTCATCACACCCAAAATACATAGCTTACGGTAATATGAATAGTGAAACTTACCAAGAGCATATCTGATGGTTAATTGATTCTGCAACTCGATCTTGCTGAAGATGCCCCAGCTGGATTTCCCTTCAGGGATAGGATTGTTCCGGATCCAACCTCCACAGGCGAACTCGTAGAAATCTTTGCAAGGATCCTGGGTCTCGTCGATGGCTCTGATCACTTCACTAGCGGTGTAGATGCAAGAACTGGAGAGGCAGACTTTGGATTCTATATGCAAAAGGCGAAAATCATAAGACAATTTGGTTTCCACTAAAATTTGATTAGTTTTTATAACATTAGTCTTCACCTACGGTGGAAAGGTTATCTTACAAAGATTTGAAACCCCATTCCACTAATTTGAATTTAGAAAAATATTTATATTTAAATCACTTCAGAGGCGGTTAGTTACTGTGGCTATGTATTTGTCCACTATTTCTCATGTAATAACAACAATTATGTAATACAATACATAAAGTACATTCATGTACGTTGACGTACTTACCGCCTTTATTGTCTAATTACGTGACCTTGTACTATGTTTTTCTATTATTTTCTTCAAGTGAACATTTACATAAGCGGTTCTACCCGATTTGTACCTACATAATGTAGGTTATATGAAAATATTTGACACCCAACTACGACAATAGATGATAGTGGAGGAGGAATAAGATAAATAAACATCATACTACATGAGTATTAAAAAAATATATATATGTCTGTCCGTCATGTTTAAATACGTATATAAAAGATTTGAAGTCAGTATTTCCGAAATCGAACTATAGCTGAAGAGTTACCAGCACTAATATGGACATCTTCAGCGTCATTACTGATGCACTCTAACATATTGCAAAAGCTCATTTCTCGCTACCTGGTACGTTATTTAACGCAGTGCTTAAAGCGTCACAAACATTTCAGAAACGAGATGAAACATTGGAAGCCATAGCGACGAAGGCCACAGATCCATTTCATAAACGCCTGATGAAGTCGTAAAAACAATTGCAAGCCGCGCCTCAAATGGTTACGATAATAACATCGTCGTTTACGAGCACCATCAAAATTTCGCCCTCACTTTATTAGGTACGTGACCTACACTGAAGGGCAGATATAACGGGAACTGTATTGAAAAGGCAATTTAACCGAACCCTTTTCCACTCGATCACTATGTCTGGTAAAGATGAATCTAATTCAGCAATACCTATATTCCAGCCATATCAAATGCGCTCAGCACTCTGGATCAACGAACGCATTTAAGGACTTAAAAGCATATTCCTGTTCTAGGGACGGTACGCTTACAGTTCTCATTGTTGTAGAAAGATTGAAAAGCAGCGCAGTTACAACCCATGGAAATCCCGTACCCCTCCGGTAACAAGACCAATGAGTTACTGGGACGAATTAACAAAAGACATAAAACCTCCTAAGCTTCCGTGAAAATGGCAATGTTTTGTAGCCGAAATGAGACTATTTAGACCTTGGTAAATGGAGTTATATTTCTAACACACTTTCTAACTATTAAGTTATAGGTAATATTTTCATTTAATATAGGTACGTCGTAATATAAGCTACATAAAGTTACAGGAAACACCAGAGCTGGACATTTCTGGTTTAGAAAATATCGCGTTTAATCTACAAGGTTGCTGTATGGGATATATTTATCAAAAGTAAGTAGTGTTTAAAAACTTCACCCGTAGGATCAGGTCTATAGCACGGCGGCACAGGCAGATAGATAGGCCTACGCAGAGTCAGAAGTAAGGTTGTGGTGAGCAGAACGGCTAATATCAGTACCGCACTGGTCACCACAAGTATTCGCTCCAGCTTCGTCCGTTGATGCCATCCAATGAAGGAAACACCCTGAAAAGACGAAATTTATATACTTAATGTGTCATATTTTGTAGCGTGTACATTAAAATTGAAGTCAGTATACTGACCGGGAAAGAGTTCTTTCTTATTAATGGAAAAGGCTTGATGTCAATTGTAAAACGGACCTGAGCTTGTAAAGTGACATCAAGAGTTCCAATTATAAAATTTTTCAACTACGTACAGCATCTCATTAACTTCTTAACCTTAATTAATATACAAATAAGAATGTTGGAATAGCTATATTATTACAGTTATATCCACATGATTTGTTGAAAATATATGCACTGATTTTCTCTGCAAGAATGTACAGTGTATTCTGTGAAAATTGAAAACGTCATAATGGCAGTATAAAGTGCAATTACTGCAGCAGAGAAAACAACATCACGCGCGACCGTACAAACTAACGATGTCTCGTTCGTAACTGCGCACTGCAGTGCAATTCTATTTAAGAGTACCTATTTTTATATTAAATTTTCGTTCATGAGGCCCGCTTCACCTCCGCTTCACTTTCATGAGGCCACTATTGAGGTGACCAAGTTAAATGACAATCCCTTCGCCGAAAATTTTCCAGTCATTAAATACCTCTTGAGGTTCAACGATTAAAACCATATTACCTAAACTGCTTTCAGAAGCACGTAAAATCTATGATAGTATTTACAAGTTGCCAATATAAGAGCTGATCACATACGATGTTTCTTACGTTGTCAGACCCATTAGTTTTTTCACCTTGGCTACGTGCTGTGCTCTTTTTTATATGGACCATCTCGTAAACGAGAAGGTTCTATCTTGGGTCTCAGTGTGACTGGTAAGGTCCCGGTCGGGCAAGAAGTCTACCGCTACGTGAACGAACTGACGATTTTTAAGACCAAACTTTGAATGATGAGGAATAAATTTTGTCCAATCGAAAATGAGGCAGGCTTGGATGTTCTCAAGTTTTCTAATTACGAAAATGCTTACCATCACCTTGGGCTAACTGGTGGAAGTTGCCACCAGGCATTAAGTCCGCCCATGGTACATCCTGGCTTTAGGTGCTATAATGAAGTATGAATAAATAAACTTTTAAAAAGGCGTATCAACTGTAGTTTTCATTGTTGCTCCGATTTTTAAAGTTCCTAATGAGGCACAGACTATTCAGCAGACTTTCAAGAATCTCTTCATCCTCTTGTTTTGCTAAGAAGTGTAACAAATATTATGTGGTTGAAGAAATTGTTGAACAAAGGCGTACCAAATTAATTTTCAATGGAAATAAGAGGCGTAACAGTGACTGATTATCTCGAAGTAAATTACGAATGAATGGTTTACCGTTTGGTAAACATTGTTAAATTTACTTTGGTTTATAACAAATAGGTGACATTCTTAACGTGGTATTTAGAGAGCCGTTTTTTGCTATCCGGGTCTGTCGCGCTAAGGGTGCAATTGTAAAGCTCAAAAGGTGCCCTGCCAAGTAGATTTGTGAATGATGAATGTGTCTGGCTTTTTGTGTACGCGGTTTTATGTTTTTGTCCACCCCACCATAAAGCACGAGACGTTTCAAGTTAAATTGAGTCGAGTACAGCCCCAGAGATGGTAATTCAGCTTCAAATCATTTTAATAAGGAACGAAGTCTATACGAGTTTGAATCCAGACGTAAATGTTTACCGTTCAATCACCCTAAGATATCGTTTTTTTTTAATTCTCGTATTTTAAAAGCGATTCCTATTATTTCTATTGCACAGTGTAAAAAACATCAAAGCAATAATCGTATATGTACAAAATATTGCGTGTACAATTTTGTGATGCATTTTCCGATGCACTAAATCCTTATTATAAATAAATAATTAAAATCAAGTCCAGAAAGTGAACAAAAAAATTGTGGAAACACTATTCGAAAGTATTTATAAAACAGCTATCAGTATTGCCAGCTCACTGAACAATTCTTTTTCAAAGGCGACTTCAAAGCTAACGGAAATTTTTAATCAGAATTCTCTAACAAAACCTTTTTTTTATAAAAAAACTTACCGGCACAAAAGTTGAGATCAGATCAAATTTGTTTCTAAACGAAATGTATAATCATATTTCGTTATGCGTGATGTATTATAACATCGTCGATGTTGTGTCTGTCTCTTTTTATCATATTTTAAATACTCAAAGTGGGAACGAGATAGCTCTACACCTAAATCCCTGCCCAAGATGATCCAAGGTTTCATAATTATCCTTTCTCAGATTGATGTAAATGTTTCCCCAATTAAAATTAATAAAATTAAATTTAATTAAAATTAAAATTCAGCAGCTATAAAACACTCATAATATAATGTAGTATCATAAATATAGCAAATTCTTATTAATTTACTGCTTTAATATGTACGCAGTTTTACTGACCATTTCAAATGTTAATGTATAATAAAAAAGCTTATCTCGTAAATATCCCTAATCTCTACCATCCCCTTAGCATGTTTTTTTTCCTCGCCATGCTTTTCTCCTCTCATAAGGAGAGGGTTTTAAGAGCATAGTCTACCATGCTCGCCAAGAGGATTGGTAGACTTCACGTGTGTCTGTGTATGTAACGGCTATGTAGGTTTCCAATTAAAGATTTAGCGTACCTAAATAGCTAACGCGTAATATCCAATCTAAATCGAATGACGGATAATTGGATTGAAGCCAACATATTAACAACAACATACTTACCGATAGCCGAGCTATTAAATTACGTATAATACGCATTATTATTACTGTATCTATGTTAATTCAGGCGTTTTAGGTTATAAAAGATGTAAGTATGTTCTAATAAAACAGTTAACTTCGTGCTTTGCTTTATTCTTACTTTTAAAATTAGTGTACATTACAGCGATGAACAATCTGAGCAGAGAGAATATAGACGAGGAGGGAAAATTTCAAATGTCAAAAATGACATCACGTGGAACGCGGGAATTTCAAATATACTTCAACAAAATAAAAAGCACAGCAAAAAATAATGTCTGCGACAGAAATGTCACACGTGTAATATGGTTGTAGATGCTAAATTCACTAAACATTTCAAGTTATACTTTCCTTCACTGTCACAAATAAAAACCCTTTATAAGATTTTTGCCTTGCCATGACGAAACCTTCTTGTAGGCTAGCAACAAAAATGTAGGTATTTCCTACTTAACTTTTGAACAGGATATATTATCGTTATCAATTGTACGGATGTCGTTAACTCGTTACTTGTCTACTTGAACCCAATAAAGATAAGGATTTGTGATTTTCACAGAACGGTTTTGGATGGGTTTTTGTTAGACAACTCGGCTTGTTTTTATTTTTTCATTGTATAATAGGCTTGCGTTTGACTGCCAGCTCACCTGATGATAAGTGAGAAGTCTAGGATCTCTAGAATGGCCTAGAATGTGTCTATTTACGCTAGTTTTGAATAGTCCCAAGGTATATGAAGCGGAAAACACATTTCTATCTGTATATAGATATAGTTTAGTTTTACCTTAAAACCGCTGAACTAAATTTAACAATGTTATGAAAGCAACTGTAAAAAAAGCACAAACTACTTATTTTTTTCATATCAAGCCCTAGAAAGTGTAAATAGAAGATACAAGATGTGATGGCTATCATTAAGATTACAGCGTTATACATAAAATATCTACGAACGTAACCAACGAAAAGTGATAAACAAGACTTCTTGCCAATAACAACTTCTGTTTTATCAAAAACCGGATAACAGAACGGACAGATGAAATATCGGTATGAAGTATTCCCAAGTCCCGAACGGTTCAAACATCAAAAGAGCCGTCAATGCGTTACCGACTTTTGTAATTCCATTAGGCTAAAATAAAATTGTACTCAAAAATATATTCTTTACTATTACAAAGTTTCTCTGGTCATCCACTTCTGGAACCACTATCACTATATAGCATAAAACAAAGTCGCTTTCTCTGTCCCTATGTATGCTTAGATCTTTAAAATTACGCAACGGATTTTGATGCAGTTTTTTTAATAGACAGAGTGATTCAAGAGGAAGGCCTATATGTATAATAATATATGTCACTACATCACTATACGAACGAGGTGAACTAAGCACACATTTTGAGAAATTCTAAAGCTAGTATTGATAAAGGGCAAGTTGTGCACGACTATCGATTTCTCCCACTTTATCGCACCCGTATATCTGGAGCAAGTGAGAGCAAAGCCTCTCTCAATACCCTTTTATCGATATGAAATATTTGAGACTTAGCACGAACATATAGGTACCATCAATCAGCTCTCACGTCACCAAGGGCTGACTGTAGTAAGTAATAGAACGCTATTAAACATTAAACACGCCTGGTGCGTCGTAAACATGCGATGTTACCCGCGTAAATTCCGATCCAGTGGGAGTTTTGAGATAAAAAGTAGCCTATATGCTGCTCGCTAACCCCCTCAACATTATAGTGAAAGTCCCATTAAAATCCGTTCAGCCGTTCCCGAGATCAGTCCGGACAAACACAAAGACAGACAGAGAAAATTTTAAAAAAAGATTGTTTTAGTATCATGTAAATAACTATAAGCACTTGAGAAAACACAGTTATTTTGAAATCCCAGAGAGTTACGTCTATTTTATTTATATGTATAGATGAAATGTTTTCATTCGCCCATTCATTCATTCGTTCAATACTATGTGATATCTAATCTGTGGCATTAAAACGTACGCAATCTACGTATCAGTCAATTGTAGGTCCTGTCACGAAACAATTGGAATCGGAAGTGCGTACCTAAATAGATTTGGATACGGACTGAAATATCGTGCAAGAGAACGACTGCTTTTATTATGTATGTATTTATATGGTTAGCGTATTGACTCTTCGATAACTGCGCCAAGAGCTCTGTTTTATGTGCGGTGAGCGTAAAATTTGGCGAGTTTAATGCGTAGTTTGTACATGTTTACTCATATATTCTACCACCATAGAAACCGATGTTTTAGCCGACGAAAAAAGAGGTTCTCAATTCGGCATAACTTTTTACAGAGTAGTTCGATTTTGTTAGTTATTTTTTATTCGAAAGGGTACATTACGAAGTTGTACCCACAGCAATTAAAAAAAATCTTACCCTAAGCTAAGGATTTTGCGGCGGTTTAATTTTTTTGTTAAAAAATTACGTATCTTTGTTAAAATGTTACGTAATTTTTTTCTTAAAAAATTTAGTCATTTAATTAACCCGTATGCAACGCCAGAGGTATTTCCAATGCGTTGCCGGTTTTGAAGGAGAGCTCTTTAACAATACGTATAGTTATACTGCTAATATAACCCACCTATTGTTTATATGTACTGTGCCAGTATGTTTAATGTGTAATCTCTCAAATGGTGCGAACATTACAGAGTTTATTATCTATCTATGTGCTGTAATGTGTGTTGCTGACATCATACGATCACAAGGATTACTTTAGACTGACAGAGCGCAGAAGCGAGTATTAGACTACTAACTGGACAAAACTGGTACACCAAAGGGGCTGTAGCCTTTGAAGCAGTCTTTTTTTCACCTCTCTAGAAGTCTTAATCAGTACAGTTACATTACGGAAACAAACACATAATCTACACTAATATTATAAAGAGGAAAACTTTGTTTGTATGTTTGTTTGTAATGAATAGGCTCAAAAACTACTGG
>DWMP01000181.1:0-10976 GCA_018245295.1 Agara epimachia | reverse complement strand
CAAAAAATATAAATGAACGATCTGAAATTTTCTTTGAAATTTACAACAACAAATAATAAGTACCTATACATTGCCGACGTAATCACCATCTAGACCCCCCCGTCCCCTTTGTCATAAAAAAAAAAGCAAAAATAAGACCCCCCTCCCGCCCCTTCGGTGCTTACGTAATACTTGAACGATACCTTAGCAAGCACGGTGGACTAAGGCCTATCATATTACTTCCTTTGGACTGTATTATACAACTTTGTAAATTAAATATTATATTTTATAAACAGGCCTTAATTTACGCTATTGAATATGATTTGAATTTAATAATTGATTTTTTATTTACCTGCATGAAAAACATTTTTTACAGATCGGCCATTAATCAATGATTGAAGTGTGTTTAAAATGAATTGTAATTTATCAAAATAATGACGCTCTAGAATATAAATTGATTATAAATATGCTGTTTCTTTTCAAATAAACATGAGTATTTGTTTTTTATTATGTATATAAATTGATCATTTCAATCAATGATTAGAACTTGGCGAAGGGATGGCCAAATAACATTATTTATATGCTTTACGATTGTACTTCATAGTGTACAGTTTGGCTTACCTCGGGTTGGGTGCGATACCTAAGGACTCGGCTTTGGTGATCGTTACCACACAGTGATGTTTAGTGCTGTTAATTTATTAAACGTAAGTAATTTTTCTTGTATGCAATACACACGCGGTACTGGATTTCATTACGTTTAAAACAGCTTGTATTTTAATGTCATATGTAGTATATTCTTTCCACGCTTCATCCATTTATGGTGTGACATAGGCATAAAATATGTACGTGTGCATGTTAACATATCTTCCTTTAATTGCATGTCATAAAACGAATATGAATAACGTTTTCTCGGTTATGGTGTTTTCGATCATTTCAGCAAATAGTATGCACCGAATTAAAAGATCATTTAATAAAGTAGGTACTCAGCGTTCACTCTTTTGATAACACGTTAAGATTTGAAATGTGTAACTACATTTATTTTTATATATGGTTAGGTCATGTGTTTATATAAGTACAAATCCATACTAGAAGCATCTCTGTAGATAACTTTTGTGAGCACAGCTTCACATTGCAAGATGCGTAAACTTATGCTTGGATTGCACGGACTTGTTACATAATATATTAAGGTATTTTACAATTATCCAATTTATGTTTCAGGTGCGCCCTTAAAGAGATAGATACTCAAAATAACTCGGAACCGTGGAACAGTTCGCGAGTATTGAGTGCTATACCTTTGAATGAACATGGAAAACTCGAGTCCTGTATGTTATATGGAAAGAATAATGTGACGACCTACTGTGCGTCTTGGACATATGATACCCAATATTATACGTCGTCTCGTGGAATCGAATGGGATTTTGTTTGCGATCGCCGATGGATGGGTGCAGCAGCTCAAACCGCGTATATGTTTGGAGTAGTTGTCGGTTCTATTGTTCTCGGTAGGCTATGCGATAAGTTTGGTAGAAAAATGGTATTTGTTTGGGCGGGTATTCTTCAACTATTTTTCGGAGTTGTTGTAGCATTCACCTCGTCGTATTACATGTTTATAGCTGTACGTTTTATTTACGGAATTTTTGGATCGGGCTCTTACATAGCTGGCTTTGTGCTGACAATGGAATTGGTGGGACCAAGCAGACGCACGATATGCGGCGTTATGTTTCAAATAATGTTTGCTTTTGGCATAATGCTCCTAGCCGCTTGGGGATACCTTATTGACAACAGATTCTACTTACAGATTGTGTATGCTATGCATGCTATTGTGTTACTTCCTCAATGGATTGTGATGGATGAATCCCCGAGATGGTTGTGGTCTCAAGGCCGAGCCCGAGAATCTGTGGCTATAATTGAAAAGGCATTAAAAATGAATGGATCTAATGAAATAGTAGATACGTCGTTATACGTTTCTCATTGCAAGGCTACGTGTGCTAAATATACTGATGAACATACGGCTGGTACATCGGATCTGTTCAAAACATCAAATATGTTGAGGAAAACCTTAATCATATGTGGATGTTGGTTTGCTAATTCAGTCGTTTATTATGGCCTTTCTCTTAATACTGGAAAACTGAATGGAAATCCTTATTTTATAATATTTTTAATGGGAGTGGTCGAATTACCGAGCTACGTAATTATCATGTATTATTTGGACCGAGTCGGTCATAGAGCTCTTATCAGCGCAATGATGTTACTAGGAGGCGTATCTTGTCTAGTCGTAGTGGCTCTGCCTCATGGTTCTACCTCTGCTACTGGTGTTGTTATGGTTGGCAAACTTTTTATATCAGGTTCATACTCTATAATATATAAATACTCAGCAGAGTTATTTCCGACAGTGGTGAGAAGTTCTGGCGTTGGTCTTGGAAGCATGTGTGCAAGTGTGTCTGGTGCTCTTACGCCATTGATAAGTCTACTAGATTCTCTGAATCCTAAAATTCCAACTATAATTTTCGGATTCTTAGCGTTGCTATCTGGATTTTCAACGTTCCTCTTACCGGAAACCATTGGCAGAAACTTGCCTCAGTCAATCGAAGACGGAGAAAATTTTGGAGTTGGAGATACCTGTTTTACAAACTGCAGTGGCCGACGATTGAGCACTGATACCACTGACCTTCCAGAAACTATGGTGCCTCTAGACTTAAATGAAAAGAAAGGATAATGATATAGATACTGTGTGAGCTATAGGTATCTAGGAGTTACATTCTTTTCTTTACTGTATATTTTTTTATATAGTTTTAAACTGGATGATGGTATGTAATGTGTTCTATGTTAAAGCTAACCAGAGCATTGTTTTAGATTTCGCAATGTATTTTATCTTTTAACAATTCGATATATCGTTAAGTTTCTCTTTTAATTGAAACGTTTATTATTTGTTCCAAAAAAATTATGTTTATACATTTTATTACCTGCTACGCATGTTCGAGTATGTAGACATAGCCATATTTACACATCACTGCCAATTATTTTTTACTATAAATGTTACTTATGATTATAATATGAAATATCTAAAGTCATAGTGTTATTTTCAAGAATGGTTGATCTTTACAGAAAAATAAATCTAGTCACATTCCCTAGGAAAGCATTAGACTGGATGATAATTTAGTGATAAGATAAACAAAGATTTTAATGTATTCATTACGTAATTTTATTTTTTCTATTCATAATAAGTTTATGTAGCTTAAAGATCCAGGGATTGTGTTCTGATGATGACTGTTCCGTTCAGAAAAAAAGTGCTTTATGGAGAAACATTTACAATTTTGGTATAAGTATTACGACATATTTTATTTAAATTATTCGCCGTTACGAATATAAACATTAAAAAGTATTAAAAATCCCAGTGATGTACTGATGATGGTACTGGTGCTGGTATTGGTGCTGAACTAGTGTTATTGTCCCACATATCATTATGTCAATCGTAGCGTCGACTGCGCTGCGGTGTTTTGAATCCAAAAGGCTACGTTATCTACATATATAACGTAAAGTGCATATTTAAGAGATTTTATCGAATAAGCTATTTAATATTGTATGTTATCGTAATTGGTTAAAATTGGATATTATATACAGTCAGTTACCTAACAACTATGTCGAGTGTGAACTAAAAACAAATAATTTTTTAAAACATTTTTACTTAGATAGGTAGCTAGCAACTGAATGTCTCGAAAATTTTCGTGGACTGCCATGGAATATTTTGCTTTATTTAATTTAACATTTATATGCGTTACGTTATACTTTCACTAATGTGCATTTGTAGTTGTAAAATTATAATAATCTCTCATAAGTGTAGGTATGCGATACACAGAAATTACTCTTTCAATAACAATTTTAAATAAACAATTTAGTTTTGAATCATATTTGACGGAACGTATCGTGCATCGTATTATGTTTTACAGGTAAGCTGTTTTTATGGAAAAACTAAATTGATTTATTACTATTTTCCTCCAAATCTTTCCATGTTTTCTCACCTTTTAAACCTTCCCCGGAATTCCAGGTTTATTTTAAAACCAAGATAAGCCCAATCGGTCAAGCCGTTCTCGAATTTTAGCGAGACTAACGAACAGCAATTGATTTTTATATATATAGATAGGTTAACAATGACAAAAATTCAGCCTGGTCTTTAAAAAATACGAATAACATTTCGAAACTATAGGCTGGATCACTGTTCCTTTGATATATTCCTCTTACAATATTTGCTTCACTTTTAAATCACTTTTAAAAAACATATGCATAACTATTCATACATGGTTCCACAGAAACGTCAAAATTTCCACGGAACGAAATATTCACGCTAATATATTATAATTAAATTGAGCTTGTAGGATAACATGGACTGTCTTAGCTTAATAATTTTGTAGTAAGATTTCGAATTAGATCGTAGATAAAAAATTTGTTAGTTGCCTTAAATTCTTTACATGAAGCAGGGTTTTCTTAAGATTATTGTTATTTCTTTTACGTAAACAGTCTCTTATATTTTTAATATTACCTTCTTATATGGCTTAGCTTATTTATTTGATATGAATTGAACACCCTAAAAATATGTAATACATGACTTTTTTACTTTAAGTTTTCATTTTGGGTATATTATACTACTTTAGCTTCTAAACAACATGAGTTTTATTATAATTTGTTATAGTATGTATGCCAACTAAATATTACTAGTTGGCTCTAGTATGTTTTATATAACAATTAGGTTAATTTGCAGTTTCATGCCAGATTAGAATACGGCATTATCATCCCTTAAAATACAAAGCGTGTAGAACATAGAACAGTAGAGCATTATATTTTGAATGACATTTTAAATTCTTATCATAAGCTTATCTCCTCTTCGCTGAAATACCCGTGCGTACATAAATATAGATATTTTATCACAAATCTGCACGTGTGATGTAAATTATGACCTTAACTACTATATATCGAAATCACGTCACACCGGTTCATGAGATAAAACATCTATTAACATTGTAATGGTAATGATCTGGCGCTCTGGCCTCGTCGTTTGGCGTCAAACATTATCAATTATAGAAATACAGTTACTGCTTAGTTGCCTAAGATTATTTGCTTCGTGTTTATTTAATTACTGATATCGTTTTAACGTTAATAAAGACTTCTAGTATCATTTAACAATGGTTTTATTTAACAGTTCTGCTTTTAGATAAAATATTATTATATATGCCTTTTAGAAAAGGGTAACTAAAAGTAATCATTTTATATTATATTCGTTTATTCTATTTATAAATACTAGTTAATGTCACAATTAATAAAAACGTTATAAATAACAATTATAGTGAAGTTTTAGACAAACACTGGTATCAATAAAATAATAAAAGCAAATTTACTCTCCTTGAGTCATTAACTATATTTATAATTATCTACTTACACATTACTATTATTGTGTTCGACTTCATTCGTTTACTCGTTTTCGACTTTGTTACACTTTGAAAATACCACAATTCATGTTTTCATCAACAGAAGTCTTTTTTGTCTGTGATGGCTTGCCGTTTATTAAAAAAATGCTTGTTTATTTTTTATTGCGACTTGACAAAACTGAAGCATCAGCGGTCACATTTTATACTGTTTTCAATATTAGATTGTCGTGGAAACAAAGGAATTCTGTAGAGCTTGTTACAAAACATAAAAGGGCCCTGTTCTCAATATTTGTTTAACTGCACTAAACAGTATGTAATGTATGTATTATTGTGTTTATTGTAGAGCTACATACTGCAAAAGATATTTACTGCGTACTAGAGACAAGTTCCTGTTGCATAGTATTATAAAAATCTAGGAAAATGGGAGCTGATAGCGATCTACAATGAAAATAACAATGAAAAATAGTCTAACAAAATTAATAAATGATTATAATTTATAATCATGGCCACCTGTTTTTCATAACAAGCGAAGATTTCCACATTTTAAATGTGTGCAGATATCTACATTGGAATTGTATATATAAGTATATTTTATTATAACCTACTCACCACTTTACATGGTGTAATTTAGCAACCGATTTTAATAGGACTTTGGAATGTGGTGCAATTATGTCCAGGATTCGATTCCCAACTTGCTATCGCACCACCTTTCATAGTATTAAGTCACAGTATTAACGAATTTCAGATTGAAGAGTGTTGTAATAGGCAAATGCCTAATCGTAATAACAAGCAAGATTATTTAGTTAAGTACAGATAATAGAACGTTGTATACATAGATAGTAATTATTATGACTTCTGAAAATGGGTGTTTTTATTAATTTAGCTTTTTCAATGATTACAGATGCTGGATTGCCGGTGTGGACACAAACGAAACAGCAGCTCCTTGGGATTCTGCAGCAATTCTAGCGGCAATACCTAAAACTACTTCTGGCAGTTTGCACAACTGTTACATGTATAATGAACTCAACGAAACAACTAAATGCACAAAATGGGTTTTCGACTCAAGATATAGAACATCGTCTCGTGCTATCGAATGGAATCTAGTTTGTGACAAAAGGTGGATGGGAGCTGTGGCACAAGCTACATATATGCTTGGCGTATTTACTGGAGCTATAGTATTAGGAGGTTTGGCAGACAAGTTAGGCCGAAAGACAGTATTTTGCTGGTCGGCCGTATTTCAGCTTATTTTAGGAGTATCTGTTGCTTTTATACCAGAATATTGGTCATTTTTATTTGTCGTATATTGTTACGCTATTGTTGGATCGGCCGGTGCCTTTATCCCTGCCTTCGTATTGAGTATGGAACTAGTTGGTCCTAGTAAAAGAACAATTTGTGGTGTGTCTTTTCAAGCATCTTTTGCGTTCGGTATAATGTTGGTTGCAGGATGGGGAGCACTTATAATGGATAGACAAATTTTACAAGTTGTATATGGATTACACGCCGTTTTATTAATACCTCATATATGGATAATGGACGAATCGCCTCGTTGGTTATGGGTCCAAGGGAGAGTAAAAGAATCTGTTGATATTGTGCAAAGAGCTTTAAAATTTAATAAGTCTGATGTAGTCTTAGATAGAGCTCAACTCGTATCGCAAGGAAAGGCGGAAGCTTCCAAAGGAACCGACGGATCTTCTGCAAGTACAATAGATTTATTTAAAACCCCAAATTTAAGGAATAAAACTTTAAATGTTTGTTTAAGTTGGTTTGCCAACTCTCTAGTTTATTACGGGTTGACTTTAAGTACCGGTAAACTTGAAGGAAATCCTTATCTAATCACTGCAATTTTTGGTTTAGTAGAACTTCCTAGTTACGGCGCTGTTGTTTATTTCCTTGATATATTAGGTCGCAGGCCTTTAATTAGTTCTATGATGTTAGTTGGTGGTGGAGCATGTATTGTTGCAGCTTTTATACCGCAAGGTACAACTTTGTCAACAGTCGTAGTAGTAGCAGGTAAACTCTTTATAGCTGGCTCGTTTGCTATAATATATAATTACTCAGCAGAATTATTTCCTACGGTGGTTCGTAATTCTGCTATAGGCTTGGGATCCATGTGTGCTAGGCTATCAGGAGCGCTGACCCCATTAATTACCTTATTAGACTCCTTTAATCCTAAGATTCCGGCCGTTACTTTCGGGCTGGTAGCAGTTGTATCTGGATTTTTGTGTCTATTCTTACCGGAAACTACGAATCAACCAATGCCACAAACATTATTAGATGGAGAAAATTTTGGAAAAGGGGAGACCTGTTTTACCAGTTGTATTGGTAAAAAACGTAATAGTGAATCATACGCTGTAGAAGATAAGGTAGCCGAAGTAATGGTTCCTTTGGATGACATGAGCAAAAAGGTGTGACAATCACGCTCACGCGAAAATATTTTACACATAAATAAAATAGTTTATTCCAGTAAGGGGAAAAATTAAAAGAAGAACAATTAGTCCGTCCAAAACGAATTCAGATTATGTAAAATGTCGACTATTTAAAAAATAGGGTTTCGATTTGTAACAGAGTAAGACGAACGGAACACTGGACTTAATTAATTTTTTTCTGGTGCCGTTAAACTATTGCAAAATTTGTGTAAAATCATGAGTTCGGAATATAAATTGCGCCATTACGACTCCCACTTGCACGTTCTGTGTATAATTAAATAACGATGTTATTTATATTATTTTAACATAATTCTATATAAGTGCCTTTTATATAATGGAGTTTTAGATTATTAACCAAAATTATGGGTCGACCAATAAAATTTATATTCGCCAATATATTAATTGTAATAACTTACTTTACAAGTACATACAAGTGGTACCTCCGGAGTTATTGATTAGGTATACATGTTGTGATAATCAATATAATAATGTGAATAACTATCTAGTCTAATGCTGCGAAAGTTCCAAAATGGTTATTAATTAATTTTACAAGAAGTTGATATAGTTGACAATACATAATATTTACTAGCCAGAATAATATTATTATCTAAACATTATTATTTTCCTATAATCTTAGTTAGTGCAAGAAATTTAGTTGAGTGAAGAATACATGCCTAATAATATTAGATGCTTACAAAACGGAGGTAGTTTGCACCACTGAACCGATTATTTACCCAAAAAAGTGGTACTTTCATTGCTTTGATTTGTCTGAAGTTTATGCTAGGTAAACAAAATCACACATGAAATATTCCCACATAGTCCAATAATACATCTGTGACATTTATTATCTGTCGGATTTTACTAACCCTATTGGAGACTGGATATAAATAGTTAATTAATATTAGTTTGCTTTTTATAGGAAATAGCATATATTTTCTATACAATAAAAAATAATTAAAATAAGTAGTATATTTCTTCAAAGAAAAGGCTGTGCATTTAGCCAGTTATTTTCATATTTAATTCCTAACATTTAAACTGGCAAGTATGCTCAACAATTAATATTACTAAATGATAATAAGTAACTGCATTGTAATCCATGTAGGTACAACATTATAATAAGTATGTATGTATAAAATATATTACATTAAGTCAGTCGTTTTCAGACAATATAATTTTATAAAAATATTATAACTGACTTAAAAAAGCAGAAATCTCAATTCGACTTTGCATGGTCATTACGAGTATGGAATATGATAAAATATTTTGACGAAATTAGAATAATCGCTAATATGTATGAAACTCAGAACCTCATACATAAGTACCTAATGTATCTCATTGATTGTTAATTTATAATATGAGAAGGGGGAAAGTCATAGTAATTATTTGAATCTATCGTTATCGATGTCATTCTAAACTGTGATTCTAAATTTTATGATTTGGCAATTCTTGACATGCTATGGTGTAATGTTATACTTGTCGATGTCTGTAATTGTCCTACCATTTATCAGTAATTTAATTTTTATGCACTAATTTAACTTCAATGTAATGTTTGCAACACTACAAATGAATAGTCTGGATTTGTCTCATAAAATGATTTAGTATCAATTTCACAATCTCTGTGTTTTAATTGCATGGGTTTTAAACGAAATGGCATCGACGAGAAACCAAACATTGTTCGGCGGACTTACTCTTGGTTAGCATTAAAATAGAAGCTAATTTATGCATTATATCCTATTTAATTAAAGCATAGGAATTGTAAATAGAATCGATAACAGCAAATATTTATTTATTATATTATGGTTAACAACTGTACAACTCGTATACTTAGTTACCAGAAGACCAAAGTTGGTTTCTTAATGAATAAATTAAGTTAGTCTACATCGTCTAAACTATATCCATAACTAGCTATAACTTAGAAATTGTTTTCGTTACCTATAACTGTATAATATTAAATGAGTAACTTCATGAAATTGTTATCATTTTTATAATTTCAAACCCCGAAACTTTATTAATTATTTATACTTACGTCGTTGCACAAAAACTCCATCTATTGGTTATCAGTATGTATTAATAAATGGTGGAGGCGGGTTGCAGGTAAATGCACGCTAATAATTACAGTATTTGCCAATTAGATACTAGTCATAATTACCTATGAGAAATGATATTACAAGCAACAAAGGGGGAGTGAAAAAAAAGGCAAGTAAGAAAACTTAATAAATTTCTTTTATATTTACATTTACATTGAAAATTCAAATCACAGTGAGATTAAAACATCGATACAAATTACACTAATGTAAGTAGACATATAAATACTAATATAACAGTAAACTACATAACGAGCCGTTGTTTATTCGGTTTGGAAAATATTTGTAATTTCCATTACAATTTGCAAGCGTAGTCCGAAGGAGGAGAAGGCAAGGAGATATTGCAATCCCACATAGATCTTTGTGAATGACATTGTGCACTATAGGTTTCTAATTTTCTCTAATTAAAAGCCAATCTGTTAAAATCTTACTATAACACTAAAAACTACCTTTATTCGTTAATTAACTAAAACACAAATATCATTAGTTTTTGTAACTTAAAAGATATATTAATGTTAAAATGTTTGTAAAATCAACTGTGTCTATACGCCATATATTAAGGTAATAAATTAAGCAGACAAATAGAAAAAAAACATATCGTTCAGTTATATAAGGTGCTGCTTGATTAAACCAGGAGACGTGACCGCTAAATGAAATACTTCTGTAGTCCAAGTGAATAGGCCATAAGTAATTGTAGGTTATGGTAACTTTATCCAAAGCTTTTAAGATGGTTTAGTTATTTCTGAGATATACCTACACATTGGTAACCAAGTAAACAATATCTTTAACAAAACCTCTCAATTCCCATAGGGTATATACCAAGTCAGCGTCTGAGATCTCCTGAGACGTGACTTCATCATCATCAATACACCATAATAGTGTCGTCAGTAAATATGTAACGATACAACTTTCTTAATATCCTTTAAAAGCAATAGAATATTTTGATAAATCAATAAAAATATATTTATAATTAATAATATATATGTATACTAGCTGTCCCGGCGAACTTCATACCGCCTAACGGTTAAATAAACCTAAATAAACAATTTAGTTTTTAATCATATTTGACA